>LBNU01035858.1:91095-158007 GCA_014162995.1 Artemisia annua | reverse complement strand
ATATCTTGAAGTTGTGAAAAAAAAGTTTTTTTTTTTTTTTTTTTTCCTATTCACGAATAAGCGCATAAGAGTAAGCTTACCCAACTAAATAAGCTAAAAACTAAGTGACTGCAACTTGAGAAAGCAATTGCAATTAATTAGATTATCACTTTTAATATGCAGTGCCAAACACCCCCTAGTTAATAACCTGAGAGGCTGAGTCCTGATGAGAGTAAGTTGCGTATTTATGGTTTATCAAGGTTAATACTAACTTGCTAGTTGAATAGTAGTAGATCACGGAGGCTCTATGATAATACCAGCTTAGAACTGGTGATAGGTTTGAGACCTAGTTGTCGGCAGCTGTTAGCCTATAGAGAATTGCTAGTATTTGCTAGTAGAATTGTAATTTCACTAATTTGTGTACTGAATACTAGAATTCAGAACAGAACTGCATAATGATGCTTTTGTCAATAGCCGTTCTTGATTTACAGCTTGAATAGTAGCACCAGTAGAGATGTAAGAGGAGACTAATGATAGTAAATGTACAAATGTTCTTACCCGCATATACGTAGGAATGAAGATTATGTTTTTATGTGGGTAAAGTTATTAGCTTTTACTGATATGGTTTGATTTTGTGATATATTTGTAAGCCATGAAAACTTGAAGGGGTTTTAACGTGGTTGTTATGTCTATGTTCGGGCCTTATTTGCTATGGTCATTGTAGAATACTAGAATGCACTCTTATGCATTTTTGGTACTTAAATATGGTTACAGATGACTTGTCCGCTGTCATTCTTTCTGCTCTTGTCCTTTTAATGTTGTTTGCCTTTTATCGTCTCTCATATTACTATATTAATTAGATTAAAAATAATTAATAAATTTCACTTGACAAAAAAGAAGTATAAAATGTTTCACATTTTTTCACGATGTTCATGATTTTCATCTGTTAATGATGATCTGTCAACAGCATAAAGTAAATGTTCTGTTTCACGTGTCGCCTGTATGGATTCGGTTTCACTATTTTAATTTCATACGTTTAATCTGAGCAAAACATGAAACAAACATTTAAGGATATATTTTATCAAAATTTAATGTTCAAAATCATGATTTGGATTGAATAACTAATCATTACCTAAATAAGCTTGTCGTGACGAAATGTGTTTTTAACCTTATTTTGTAATAACTAGTTTATAAAACTTGTTAGTTTTTCCCATGAATATTGTATTCTACTTTGATGATTACCACTGACATCGGAATAAACGTGTAGTAGCTCACATGCGTATAACTCATATAATCATATCGAGCTTCTTCCATAAGAAACCTATCAACAATCTATGTACAAACTGAATCAATAATCACATCAATTAACATTGACTTAAGAATGATTCTATATAGTCGTTAATTTTGACCTAAGCAAAATACGAGTAAACATGAACTCATTCAACATTATCGTGAAAAACTTGTTTATTTAAAGTTGTTTGTATTTATTCATTGTGATAAGGAACTTTATTTTAGCTTTCAAAAGTAATGAGATTAAACCAAAACCAATTTAAGGACCACACTATTTGTGAAAGTGTTCGAAATGATAACATGTTGTTTTTAAAATAGATAAAATCTAACCAATTCATCAAATCACTTTAAAATCTCACGATTTAACGTGTAAGACGTCGAGTAGGGCTCACTTTCCTCGACAATGCATCTATGATGTTGAAGAGAGCTCGCATTTTCTCGTCATGGCATTAAAAATGTCGAGTAAAGCCTACATTTCCTCTAACAAATCAGTTTTCAACTAACAAATTGATATCATGTCAAGGAAAAGTGGGCCTTCCTCGGCATCCGCAACACTACTTCAAGAGGTTCTAGGATTTCTTATTGTTTGATTGGATTTGTCGAGTCTAAAGCAATATTTTATTTGGCAATGTTAGGTTAGTCAGTCCAAATCCGCTTGTGAGCTTAGGATCTGTTTTAGTGTTTATGTGTTACATTTGTACTTTATATAATGTGATCAATAACAAAGAACCTATAAGTTTTTAATGTTCAAAATATATATCTCAAATTGGGCATGGGCCAGCCCCCAAACTTTCAGCCCATTAAAGCCCACCCACAAAAACATTTTGACTTTTTGGTAGTCAACCCATTAGATTGTGAACTACTAGGGTTTATACAGATTCAATATCATCATTCATCGGAAAAAAAGAAACAGAATTTGTAAAATTATTAAGCACAGGTTCAGTTATTAGAAAGATGAAGGATGACAACAATAAAAAGGTGAATAAGTTTAAGAATAATAAGACAAGATTAGGTGGAAAGAGTGGAGGGTTATCTCTTCATGCATTTAATGCTAAATCCAAAAATGATGGATATAATCCTGCTTTTATCAGTATGTTTTTTTTATTTCTAGTATTGTTTTTTAATGTTACTGTTATATGAAGCATGTTTAATTTGGTTTGATGTAGTTGTATGTAATTTTGTTAAAAAAGTGGGTGTTTAGTTAGCTTATGGGCTTATTGAAATTTAGAAAAACCGATAAGCTCATTTTGAAGGGTATATGTTTCTATCAACTTGAGATGAACTCAAGTTGATAAGTTCCTAAGGTAATAACAATGAGCTTATTGGTTTTTCTAAATTTCAATAAGCTCGTAAGCACAGGAAATAAGCTAAACTGAGCTCCCAAAAATGGTTTTTTTTCTTGGTGCAATTATGTGACGGAATAGATTTTCTGGTTGTGTTTATTATGTGTGTTTCGAGAGTGATTATGTGCTTACTTTGAAGTTGTGATAGTAACATAATTGATTTTTGGGTGTTTGGAAAGTTGTGATTATTGTTATTATTTGATCCCTAAGTAGTTAGATAGTTGAAGTTTCATGTAGCTTAGTTTTCAGGCTTAAAGCGTATTTATAAAAAGCTGCTTTTGGATTGTGATTGATTAGCTCATAAGCTATCGTCTGGTGTTTGGTATAGCTTATTATGATAAGGTGAAAAGGTAAGGTGTTTTGATTAGCTTATTGTGGTAATATAACCAAAGTGGATATATCTAAATAAGCTTGTAAGCTAAGACCCTCCCAAATAAGCCACAAAAAAAGAGCTAATTAGAGGCCCCTAAACAAGCTCATTAGCTTAAGCTTATCTAAAGTTATAAACTACAACGGTTTTATTTTTGCTAAATAAGCTAATAATAAACTAATATTCTGCGACTTGAAAACGCGATGATGTAATAATCACTTTTAAAATGAAATGCCCAACACCCCCTAGTTTATAACTTGAGTCCTATGGGACTAAGTTGCATACTTATGGTTTATTAAGGTTGATGCTGTAGCTGAATAACGAAGGCTATATGATGATACCAGCTTACCACTAGTCATAGTCTTAAGACCTAGTTGTTGGGAGCTATCAGCCTATAGGGAATTGCTAGTAATTGCTACTCCAGTAGAGTTTTAATTTGTGTACTGACTACCAGAATTTAGAACAGAACTGCATAATGATGCTTTTTGTCAATAGCCGTTCTTGGTCTAAAGCTTGAATAGTAGCACCAGTAGAGATGTAAGAGGAGACTAATGATAACCAATGTACAAATGTTCTCACCCGCATATACGTAGGAATGAAGATTATGTTTTTATGTGGGTAAAGTTCTTAGCGGTTACTGATTATGGTTTGCTTTTGTGCTATATTTGTAAGTCATGAAAACTTGAAGGGTTTTATTACGGTTGTTATGGTTTTGTAGAATACTAAAATGTGCTCTATGCCTTTTTAATACTTAAACATGGTTTTGTCCGCTATCATTCTTTCTGACTTTTGTCGCCTCTCATATTCGTGGAGTCTAACTGCATAATAGCACAATGGATGGACCTGAGAATGTTTTTGAACTTTTTTGTCTAGTTTATGTTGCTCTCTTTTTTTCTAATGATCTTCTTATTTAATACGAAGTTTGATGTTTTAATCCTTATTTTGTTTCAGTGTATCTTTATTCTTGTTTTGACTAATGTTAATTCTCACAGAGAAGCAAAGGGAGTTCTACAAGAATGCGAAATATGTTAACAAGTACAAGAAGATACAGAAGCAACCAGACCAAGGGGAAGGTTCTTCTCAAGCTACAAAATCCATAGAGGTCGTGATCTTAAGTCTATAACTCGAGTTGTTTTGGTTGCTTAATACTAAAGGAATTTTAGGATAAAGATATTTGAGACCTCTTTTTTTTCTACTTTCACTAGAGGTGGAACAACGGATTCGGGTTGGGACTTGCTTTGTTCCCGTTTACCACAATGGCTGTGGTTACGAGTGACCCAATCTATCTATGGCAACCACCCCTACTTTTAACGTGTCAAAACGGGTCATTTTAGTACTGGCTGAAATGGGTCAGGCTGGTTTTAAGCATTTGCACACTTTTAGGTGACTTTTGACCACTTAAGATAATTACAAGCGAAATTGACCAATTATAGTTAAATGTGTTGAAATTGCCACATCTATGCTTCACTGTTCTCATTGATTGTCTTTTCATTTTACCATCAAATGCTTTCTTTTCTATCAACAAGAGATTATAAAACCTTTATTTCGTTGATTGTTATTTGCAGGGTAGAAGTGAAAATAGGGAAAATGGCGAGACATCCCAAAGGAAGCAGAAAAACGGGAAAAAGATAGCATACAGTTTAAATGAAATTTACAACAAGAAGCGGGAAGAGGATGATAAGGCGAGAAAGGAAAAGGAGGCAATAATTCAAGCAAAGAAAGAAGTTATAGACAAATCACAAGCTCGTCGTAAAGCTCAGAGGGAGAATATGTTCAAGAGAACGAGATCCGGTCAGCCAGTAATGAAGTATAGGATTGAACATCTGTTGCAGACAATTCAAGGTTCAAATAAGTAACTGGTATTGATCTCTTAACCCTATTGTAATGTAGGAAAAAGAAGCCCATATGAACACAAGTCATAGAAGATGAGATAGTGTTGTATTGGGCTGTAGTTAAGCGGAATTTCAGTTACTTTAGCTATTTGCTGGGTGTTTCAGAAATCAGAAATGGTGTCGACTTGTGAGAAAAATATTCAAGGTTCTGTGACCATGCAACTTTTTTTTTTTTTTTGCTTAAGTTGTTTCAAAGTGTAATTTCGTTATGTTTTTTAGGAGATGCCTATTTTGTTCGTTTAGGTAACTAGGAGACATTTGTGTATATCCTGTACTTCTCGATATATCTTTTACTTATGTCAAAGTATGTTTTTAACTTGAATGCTTTTCTTTTGCCAAAAATATAATGTAGCGTACTAGCGTTACCATTTCAAGTGACGAAGTTGGAGAGGGACTTCTGGTCGCATCTCTTCAAGTTTTTGTAGTTACTAATAGAAACATTTGGAAGATTTGAGTATATCAAAGATTTAAACAGTATAACGTATAACTTTCCTGCTTCGTTAGTGACAGACTTTCATCGCCTGCTTAAAACTTAATGATCCTGAAACCACCTTTTAATAAGATTGGAAACTGGTATGTTTGACCTGAAGAGTTGTAGGCTCTTGGAAAGGTGATTGTAATGAAATTTAGTATAATGAATTACAATTACAAAATATGGTCCAGCTTTTTTTTTTAAACATGTATTTCCAGTACAATTTGCAGGGAAATTGTATGATTTTTCTTGAATTATGGAGTACCAGTTATGGGTCAAATAACTTAAAATTTTTATTCAAACAGCTACTTGGGTACTTTGGAGATATCGAAACCGTGTTTGCTTCGATCCAAAGCCCCCTAGGAAGGACACCCTCGGCGAGCAAGTAAAGGTTTTGTCCCACTCTTGGATCTCAAATAGAAGTAGGAATTCTCATCCGAATTGGATTGACTGGATTTACGATCCAGTTACTTCTTGTAGGAACATATTGTAATCTTTTTCTAGCCTTGCTAGTTGCTTTCTATAAATTGCCATTCGAAAAAAAAAAACATCTAACCCTTTATAAGATCGGATGTAATGGAGGCGGGTTTTAATCACCGCCGCCTCAACGTCGCATTCTTTTCATTACCTTCACCCAGTATGATTCGCTCACATTTCATCATTGAACTATACCCTCTAATAACCCATTTAGACAAACACACATCTCACCGCACTCGCAGACACACACAAACGGCAAGTTCACCTTTGTGCCACGACGAGTGGTCACCACCACCTTTCTCTCTATCTTTGCTCCTCCACACGTGAATCATTGACGACTGATCATACGTGGTCAAGCACCTCCTACGCACGTGCTGAAGCCTCTCATTAAGTTCAGTTTAACACTTCAAAATTCATGCTAATTGTTCAATAATTGTGAAGGAATGACACTAGAGGTTTGTAGTTGTTGTAGTGTCACTTTTGAGATATACAATTTCAACAAAACCAAAAAGAACATATTTTTAGTCCACTTATTATTTGATCTCATAATATGCATACATTTTCACATATTATTTGATCTCATATGATCCTCTCATTTGCTACCTCTACCTTACAAATTTTAATATATTCATTGCTTTTGTCTGAAGAAATCAATCAACTTTACAATTGGAAATATTTTATGCCAAAATTTTGTATTCACTCAATACTCATCAAGTACAATAGATATTAAACGTCTAGTCTTCGATAAGGCCCACAAGTTTCTTCATTTTGTCTAGCAAAAGGTGTCTTGGGAGCCATATGATCGTGTTATTAGCAAAAAGTGTTGTCACGTTAGCTTTTTGTTATATGACTCAGACCCTATAACTTAACTCTCAAAAACACCCTTCTCCCATCACTCAAAGTTATTTGGAATGTTAGAGCCTTTTATTAATGATGTATGCGTTCTAACTGGCATTCCCATGGTCGTTCCCGCTGCTCCACGTACTTTTTGTGATCTAAATCTTTTGAGTTTGTGAACTTGAATAAGTGACAAGCTCGTAAACCTTTTTGAAAGTGAGGTTATCGGCTTTTTTAATGTGCAAAATCTAAAATAGTCCATAAGCTCATAGATAAGCTAACCTACACACCCCTTGACACAACCATTAGGGAGAAATCTGCACTGATTCTCAATCTACTTATAAGAAGTTTATCTTATATACTCAACTTTTAATCAAATACTCCTTTTAAAATCATATGTCAAACTTAAAGTATATATGCTTTAAAACAAAAGGTACAAGTTGTTAACCTTAAATAAAGGTAACAAAAAAACTCATTGTTCTTTAAAGTTGTATGAAAAAAGTTATTGCTTCAGAAGAAATGACTTTTTACTTTAATGAGCATCTACTTGATGGTAAAATCTGGACCAGAGGGTAACAAAATGGCCTGTGGAAATCATAATTAAAATTGAAGATGGAAATGATGAAGAAAGAAACATGTGAATGATGATCATGATGATCAATAGATGTATAAAGGAGTGGATATCATCATCCAATACAAATAAAAAGCTTTTGGTTTGTAGTTGATTACCTTATCCATTTATACACCTTTCCTTAGCATTTGTCACTTCAATTGCAATCTTATTAAAAGTGCCCTTTTCATACCACTTTTTGTTCTAATTATCACTTCATTTGTATTCATTAATCACTTTGCTTATTGGACATTTGGGAATGATTAGGATATGTTAATTGTATTTTGACAAGACATACTAATCATTTTGGATTATTACAATTGTAAACATTGGCATTTTTTTTGTAAAACAATCATAAATATGAGAAGAATGGTTTTCTAAGGTGGTTGGTATAGTGATTTTGTATTTTTAAGTAGTCAAAATGGCACTTGTTTTTACTTTCTGATTTGGAAAGATTCAAACATCCAATTGTATATACTTGTAACAAAGAGTTAAAACTTTACTAAAATAACACTACCTAAAAACCAACCGTTATGTTGGCCATCCACAACATTTGATGATGTGAAGGAGCCCCTTCACGCGCCAAGACCACAACACCCCTCCAGCTTCGCGTGCCAAGTCTAGTTTTTTTTGTATTGGTTAGGTGGTCTCACCACCTACCTAACCGAAACGCACCCTTTTATTATTTACTTTTTTTGTTTGTGAGTGTGTGAGACATATTGTGAAATATGGTTGTATAAAGTGGGTTATTTTTATGTGTTTGGTTAAGTGATGACCACTACGCCTCTAAAGAGATGTTAAAGTGACGTGATGAAAAGTTAATGTGACACTGAGATAAAAGTGATAGTCGGGTGACCATCACACCCAACCTAAAATCAACCTTTAATGATTGTTCAATTAGATGTTTCAATGTCGTGAAGGATAAGTGCATCTATGTACTCCGACACATCAACTCATATGAGTGTAAGACCATGGTCTCGCGCCCATGAGCTGAAACATGCCAAGTTGCCAACAGTGCCACCTGACCACCTCTACTAGCACAAAGGCAAGTCGTGGAACATTATCGCACCAAGCCACACATTTGTTGGACCATGCATGAATGTACGTCCGTAGAATGACGCTAGATTGCAAATTACGCTTATAGCCAAGCCAAGTCACATGAGCAACGGACCAAACATAAGTCGTGTATGATCCAAACCAAGTAACCTCAATGAGATACTAAATTACCAATGCACAAAATCCACAATCACTATTAACAATAACCTCAATGAGTATGGCCTTACAACCATAATCCTCAAAACAAAACAATAAAAAGGTTTTCACAACAGCTGAACGCAATAGCATTTAAGAACACCGAATATGACACGACTATATCAAGAGATAATTAGATTTCGCAACAAATACCAATAATTAAGTCTTTCCGATTCAAGTAAAGAGATGAGAAACAGTGACGTCGCATAATTCAAAGAATCTTTATTTAGAGAGACTAAAAATACAAATACATTCTACAACTCATACACCGTTGTTGACTGGACCCAATGTGCCATATCGGAACACTACAAGAGCTTCAATTCTTTATTGGAACCTAGGTACCGAAAGCCATGTCAACTGTCAAATATTGCCAATATGACCTTTTTTATAGATTTGAGATTTCGCTTGAGAACTGAGAACCTTTTATGAAAATGAAATTTATAGCATGTGGTATGCAGCGCGTACCTCATCTTTGCCCATTGTGCGTACAAAATCCGGCATGTCAAACCTTTGTCCAGCAACTGTGCGGTAAATGTAAAGCTTTTCAACCGGGACGTTTTCAGGAATTGAATTTAAGTTTTCCCTCTCATCAATAACTTCAACGTTAAGACCAGGCATCATCCGACCAAGTAACTTACATGCTCCAAAACTAACACCACACGAAGACATCCAAAGGGATCGCATTGTCTCCAATTTAGAAGCATTAGCTAACAACGCTTTATCCCCGAAAGGACAGTCCCGTATCTCCAGCTTCCTTAGGCTATCACACCCTGATAAAACATGATGCAATCCTAAATCACTCTCACCTGCAAAAGCTATGGAAAGCATGTCTAGCTTCTTGGCATGTTTTCCGATGTATTCGAATACACGATCTGTGAGGAGACCCGACATTGAAAGACGTCGAAGATCCTTGCAGTTTTCTACTATGGCTCCGAAACCAGCATCGAGGGGTTCGAATGTGAGGTGATCTGGAGCTCGAGGTTCGAGAATGCATAAGCGGAAGCATGTAAAGTTAGGACGGTTTCTAGCAATTGAAATCAATGCGGTATTTGTCATTTGTCGACAGAAATACAGAACGGAATGAAGTTTTGGGCAACCCTCGGAAACGGAAACAAGGCCTTCTTCAGTTAAAAGCACATTTGCATCAGCAACAAAGGGATCGGAAGGGAATACACGCAGTTCTCTGAGGTCCTTGCAAGACATAGCAAGGGCATTGAGACCCGTATCCTCGATGTAATCTAATACCTGCAATAACATAGATTGGTGACATTTAATACAAATGTTCACATTAAGAATCGAAATAAATGCATTTAAACTTTGTCGGTGTTTGGCGTTGTGTTTTGGAAGTAATTATTTGATATTAAGTAATCAAAATCAGCTGTAAAAGGCATCTCACAGGAGGTAGTTACGTTGAACGAGTTATTTGACATTTGCAAAATTATGGGTAAGCTTATCATGAAAGCTTATGGCTATTGCAAAAGGCCACTCACAAAGGGATTTGGCAAACAACTCCTTAGTTATCCTCCAATAAACTATTAAGCACTAGACAATAGTTTTTGTTTAAGCTTATTCGAGGTGCTTATTAGCTTATTGTATTATCATAATACAATGATCTTACAAACAATACCAACAAAGAGCTAAAAGACTTTTTGAAGACTAAAAATTTGTGTTACCGAATCCGCTCATAAATGGCATTTCGCTAAAGCCCATAAGCTCTTTCTATAAGCTTAGCCAAACACACCCTAACTAAATCAGAATCAGTTTCATTATACCCAGAAGCCAAAAAGTGATTATTTGCAACTTAAAACACGATAGTCAGAAACGCCCCAAGTTATACATAAAACAGAATAGTATTAAGACATACCAATAGCCGCTGCAACTTATGACACTGGCTAACAATCTTTGTAAGATCGGGACTTTGTGTAGTCGCATAGCTCAAGTTTAGAGAAGTGAGCTGAGAACACACAGAGTAAAAAGCCGGAAGATAAGCTGGAACGACGTCCCAAAACCCTGACAACCCTTGAAGATTCTTGCAAGCTGAAAAAGCATCCGCTAGACTTGAATATACATCTGACCGAATGTCAGCAGAGTAGGAACCAGTACCAAACTCAACCAACTGTGGCGCCCTCTGTAGGAGCATGGACAGCTTCTCAAGGGGTACTGTGCGGTTGAGTCGAAGAGTCTTCAGATTGGGTGAGCGAGCAACCAGACGTTCAAGGGCAGAGAAACTCACTTCAGAGCCCAAGCAAGCCATGTTAAGAGTCTCCAATGAGGTAAAAGAATCAGGAAAGTGGCTCAGCCAATGTCCACTTAGATCCTCCACGTCACACTCTTGCAAATCCAGTACTCTCAAATTTCTGTATAGAAAATCAGATGGATGAGCAAGTAGCTCAATTAACAAAAATAAATAAATAAATAAATAAATAATAACTTGTATAGAATTAAGGAAATACTCAAACAACTCTGTTCAATGAAATCAAGTAAGCTTAGCGTAAAAGCAGAACGCCATTTATATCTTTAAATAAACTAACAGAAAACATATAGCGTTATCACTGAAGCTGTATAAAGAAAAACAAAATGTTACAGCCAAAAAAGGGAAATCAACCAATCATTGATGAAAAACAACTAAATCAGCAAAAACCGTCAGTTGTGGTCCACTTCAATGCTTTAGCAAAAGATAAGTGGTAAGAGACACAAACTTATCACATCCATTTAATTAGAAAACTCTTTCTTGATTAAACGAAACAATATCATAGATTCTATTAGACATCCGTAAAGACTTCACTTAACCATGAATTAGAAAAAAACAAATTTTTTCTTAGAATTCTCTTGGAAGGCCAATTTTTTACGATAAGCCTCAAGATTCGACCTTTTAAGCAACTACGTTGAGGAAACGCTAAAAGTAGCAGAGCATGGTAATTTAACAAACTTTTCTTAGCAAAAACCACATTTTGACCTTAGTAATCTACTAATCAAGGTCAATGCATCTCACACAAGATTCAAACTTTAAGTTTCCATACACCCTCACCAAAACGCCAAAAAGGTCACATTTTTAAGTTACTATACCAAAACATACGAAAAGGTTAAAATTTTCATTTCTAAATGCAAATCAAACTAACCTATACATAAAAAGAACTAAACTTTACTCCAAATACAAACATTTTATAAAAAATCATCACTTAAAAACAACTTTAGTCATCAAGATTCCAAACACCCTCACAAAAGCACCAAAATGTCACACATTTTGAATATGCATATCGAATCAAACTAACCTAAACATTACAAAAAAAGACATACACTCCATATACATGCATCATATATCGAATCAAACTAACCTAAACATAACAAAAAAACATAACTTTACTCGATATACATGCACTACATACCAAATCATAACTTAAGGCCAAAACATCACATTCAACGTTCCTATATGCAAATCAAACTTAACCTAAACATCACAAAAAACAAAACTTTATAACAAAATTCAACCTGCAATTCGCAGCAATGGCAGCAAGTCCATCAGTACTAAACCCCTCACACGACGCCAAAACCAAAACCCGAAAATTCTTAAAACTTTTCCCAATAACCTCCAAACAATCATCACTCACCACCATTCTTTTCAGCCTAATTTCCTCTAATAAAGGATACCCTTTACTCAATTCGACTACCCACGGATAAAAATACCCTCCCCACCCTTCCGGGACCAAGTTAAAATCCGCGAAATGGGGTTTCCCTTTCAATTCGACGCTTTTCGCCTCGGGAAAACGCTTGATCATTTCGCGAGGGGACACGGCGTAGCAGTTGCCTATGAAGATCCTTTTCCGACACCAACGTTCCATCTCGTACCATGTTTTGCAGACTAATGAGACTGAGTTTCGGTCCTTTTCGGATTCCAGGAATGAGAACACGTGTTCCAGGACTTCTTCTGGGAATGAGTATGCCATTTTTGGTTGATGGAGAATGACGGCGCGTGAGATGTGGTGGGTGGGTCTGGGTGGCGCGTGCGGCGCGTGAAGTGGTTTTGGGTGGTTAAATTGGCATTATGTACAAATGGGTCTCGCCGGAAAATGTCGCCGGTGAAGTTAAATGAGCGCGTGAGGGCGCGTGCGATGGTTTCAGACTTTCAGATCGTTAATTCAACATTACCAACGGTCAACTTAGCGCGTGTACGTTGTACTGTTGAATTTCGAAAGCGCGTGCGGCGCGTGAGATATCACGCTATTCTGCCAAACCCCACAATACTTCGCCGGAATGATCTCCGGTGACGGATTCAAGCGCGTGACCGTCAACAGCTACAATTTATAACCAATCAATATCTCGTCAAAAGCGCGTGTAGGCGCGTGAGATCGAAACTCTAACAAAAGGACCTGAAACAACACACGCGCCGAGGGAATGAAGTGTGTGAAATGAGGGTATGGTTCCAGATCTAAAGAGAAATACGACACCGTTTGAGATCGAAGCAGAAGAAGAGAGGAAGTGTTTTTTTTTTTTTTTTTAAATGGGAAAGATAAGAAAGATGGTTTTTTTTATAAAAAAAAATAAAATGTTGTTTGTGTTGAATATGTGTTTTGATTGATGAGATGATAAAGTGTGTATGATATGACTTTAAATATGTGGACTTATTTGTCTTTTTAACCTTTGGTTTTATGGGATCTACCTTATTAGCCCTCTAGCTTAGCTTTTTATTTTATATACTTCCATTTCAACTCTAAGTTGTAAGTCATAATATCTCCGTCTCAAAATTATTGTCTTCAGACAAAAAGATAAACAGTTTAAGACAACTGAGACTACTATACTCTTCACTAAATTGAATATCATCCATACCCATTAAACTCCATTTTAATTGATTGACACAAGATTATAACTATTATTTTGATACATCTCAAGATGAAAATGGAAATAATAACTTTAAGACAAAGGGAGTATATTTGAATGGTTAATCAATAAGTCATCCAAAAGGTTAATGTGTTGACTGACCTTTTTTAAAAAGCAGTTTCAAATGTATCGTTATTTCTAATGAATAGGGAGATTTGAGATTAACCACATATCTGTTTCTTCAAAATCTCTTTATTTCTGAAACCCACAAAAACATTTGTCTTAGAATAACTCGTGCCTAAAAGCTGGCTCTAAAGTGCCCCCTGTGTTATTTGAACTTAAGACATCCACCAGAGAATCTCAAGATCTTTTAATGTTAAAACTGTTAATAATACCCTAAATATATGTATCAATATGAATCATCGTTTTAATTGTTTAGATTGAAAAACTGCTTTCGATATGATTTGATACAATTAAATCTAGTCAACATTAGAATTTTCTTTAAAAGTTTAACTAAACATGATCAGTTATGATTTATGCTGATTTTGAGCTCGTGTAGATATTAACTCAAAACCCGTAGCTTGTTCATCATGAAATTTACTATGAGGTATGGTGTTAAATTAATGCAAAACTCTGAGTTAAGTGAAAGTCTAAAACAGTAAAATTAGATGTTTGTGTTAGATATTGTTTTTATTGAACTTCTGTCTATTGGAAGTAAAAAAATGTGAAATAGTGTTGAAATGTGATTGTAATTTTTCTTTAACGAGACATACAAATGGAAAAAACGAAAACTTTACATAAGTTGTGTTTGGTGCGGAGCTTATAGGGTTTTACAGAGGCTTAAGGTTTTTAAGATAAACTAATTTGTAAATATATTTTATTTGTCATACAGGCTTACGGAACTTTTTAGAAGCCATAAGCCTCCATAATCACAGACAATTAAAACGCGCTTATTGGGGCTTACAGTTAGTCAAATTACTTAAAAATTCTTCAAAATATAGTTAATTATCACGCAAAAGCTGAAAATATATTTGAGTTTAATTTGATTTATTTTTGTGCGATTTAACAATAATAAGCTTAAGTTCTAATTAACTAACCAAACAGCTTTATAAAAATATAATTTCTAGTTTCAGCTCCACCTTCACCCAAAACCCCAATTCTAGTCTATTGTGCCAAACATACTCATAGTGAGTTGAATATGTTATGAAACAAAAGCCCGGCTAAAAGGTATAACATTTTACATAGTTACGCCGGATCTTAATTTTAGATATCTCTCTTTTTTTTCTTTTTTTTTTTTTTTTTTTTTTATAGTAGATAAACAAGTATATGGAGAACATTTTTCTCTCTACATGTTATATGTGGAGGACGAGTTCTTTTTTACTTAGATGTATGCGTCATCATCAAGTCACGGGATCGTCTCTGAACCTTTTCTAACCACTCTCAAATGTACACACCTATTAAGGTTAAAATCTTAACCTCTTGTATGTTTTTATTTTATTTTTTATTTTATTTTATTTTTTTTTGAACGGCCTTAACCTCTTGTAAGTAACTAATGATCTTACCACTAGATAATTTGACGGTAATTTTTTTAGTACAAAGGGTGCTATTTCATTTTGGTGAAAGGGTCTAATGACATTGATGGAGTTATGGAGGTGTTTGGGGTTTGGTTTGGCTCGGTCAAGTCCACTGAGAAACAATTAGTGACCATGATGTATGCATCCTTTTAAATATGGATTACAACATATGCAACGCATGGTTACATAAATAATAGTATACCAATTGTGCATACGTACAAGGAGATTAACAAAATGGTGGGTGGGTCAACGAAGATATACTCCACTTTTAGTCATTTAGTGGTAATATTGAGACTTAGTTATGGATGTTTATAATAGTTTATGTATGTTTAAAAAGATTGGGTATATGCCTTGCCCTTAATGTATCACTTATCAAGTAATATCAACAGAGGTGGACAGAGGAGTTTCCGAAAACGCGCGGGAGCTGTATGGATTATTTTTTCGTGGTGTAAGATTATGTCAAATATACCGATCTTTCTAAAATGAGTGTGATCTTTAAAAATTTGGTTACGATTTTGATATTTTTTTATAAATTATCATGATTACTTTGGGTCTTTGGCCCGCCACTGCTTATGTATATATATGTTTCAATTTGTATAATGTTTATTGTGTACTATTAAAGGTGAGTGGCACATTTGGCCGTCTACACCAACCATTCTCACAAAAACGTGACTGAAAAATTATTTTTCTATTAATAGAATACGATAAAGTTATAACGTTTATGGGAAACCGGATTGTAACGAATAAGATTTTCCTAGTAGGGAGTGTTTTACTCATATATACGAAATCTTATCAGATATCTTGTGACCGTGTCCGATCTTTTCCTTGGACACATTTAATATATGTATCTAGTGACACTTGAACATGAAATCTCTTGTGAGGACATTAAGATGTATGTCGACTACTTAATTTTGATGGTAGTTGGATGAAATTATAACTTGTATTTGTCTCTAATACGTCCAATCAAAAGATTTTATAGATATTACTTTGATAAATGGATGGAAATGAGGCCTAAAAATATCAAAACTTGTGGAATGAGTTTAAGGCTGAAAAGAGGTTTGAATGAGAATATATTGAAAAGTAAGGAAGATAATGCAAGAAGACCAAAAAGTGGTGGTCTTTTTCAGAGATTTTAATCCTCTAATGTTAATCATAACATGCGATAAGTGAAATAAAAGTAAACTACAGTATTTGGGTTCTCGCATTTAACATGTGTATATACGTACGAGCCAAGAAGTCATAAGTTTATCTCACTTTACAATGTTATTGTGCACGGGGCGGGACCAAGGTTTCGATGTCTCACGGGATCATGATGGAATTTTGGTTTGTAATGTTAAGTTTCGTAAAAAAATCTCGAATTCTCTTAAATGCACTTGGTCAAAAATATTTGTGTGTTTGTTGTTTGCTTCGTTAGCACACTTATATGTGAAAATTAAACTTAGTTGGTCTTGATTCCACCTTTATTCTTATTAAATAGTAAGGTAAAACGGTAAACGAACATATATTTTTATTCAGATTATTCGAAAGAACAATATACTGTACGCGATATAATCAGGATATCTTTGCGATTATTTTTGTCCCTTCCTTTTTAGTGACCATCATCAAAGTTATGTACCTATCACATTGCCTAACTAATAGGTCAATTTTAGTGGTGGTTACGATAGATATGATATGACATAATATAGTATTAAGTAGGCTCTCAAATATATTTTCTATAAAATTAACGTTATTAATATTTCAGAAGAATTTAAAACCTCATCGCTTTTTAAAGCCTTTATATAAAGGTTCATTGAACTACAATCTTTATTTTATATAACAAAGTACATGATGATACACATGTAAGGTTTTATAGAGTTTGGTAACATATAAATATCAGAGGACTAAATTAATGTTTTACAATTTACAAGTAGAACCCAAAAAATTTATAATGACAAGACATAAGAAATTAAGAATAGACGGTTCGATTTATTTTTTGTTCTTTATTTTTGAATTCATCTTTCAGTCGTTATACGCTCCATCATATCAATGCAATTTAATCTTTTTGGTAGACAAAGTAGACAGATTACTACTCAATTTGATATATCGACAAATTTAAGAAGGTTGTTACATTTAAGAAAAATGATTTTGTTTACCAAACTATAGGCCATAACGGGAATATAAAAATATTATGTTAAGCTACCTGTAATTGTGACTACAAGAGGACCGAGGACACAACTTTTTTACCCTCCAACGACTTCATTACCAAATTAATGTAATAAAAAGACTGACGACACCACTAAAAACATATCACACATAAAAACAAATATTCCCGACAAAAATCATTTAATAAAAACACTCCACACACAAAACCTCATTGACTCGATTTTATTTTCGACCGAGTTAGTCCTTTGGGAAAAAAGGACGCGTCGGGTGAGGAAAGGTGTAAGGGGGAGAAAGCATCTTTGTTGAGGGTCGATAACTGGAAAACCGACGATTACGGCCGGTCTAATGAACTTTAAACCAAGTTTAGTTTCATATGTGCGATGATAAGTAGTATAGTACCCACACTATTTTGCACTTGAATGATATTTACGAGTAGTATTAACATCGATCTTGATATAAAATGTCACTATACTAACGTAGCTAAACTGAATTTGAAGTATATGACTAATAGTTTTATATCAAGTTTATCCACCGAACGGGTCGTCCAGGTATTTTTTAGTTATGAATGAAGAATACGAGAACCTTGTTTGGTTGCTAGAATGGAAGGAATTACAATTGAAAAATGGCGGTTTACAAACGGCATTATCATCCCCGTCACATCCAAATCTAGCATCTGATCCATGCCCATCTTACGCTCGTTGCCTCTGTGTATATGGTTTAGTTTTCCCCTTCGAACAAATTTTGAAACAAGTGATTAGTTCATGAAAGTTTACATTGGTCCTCCTTTGGTTGTAACTTTTTATGGTCTTTGCATACGACATAAATCACACGTGGTGTCGTTCGTACAATTGTCCCCAGAGAGAAAATGTGTCTACGCCATTTCATTAAGGCTCGCTGACACCTTGCACCATTGTAGTTCGTGTTCATTACTAGCGTTTTAAGGAAAATCGATAGTACCAAAAGACGTTACACAAAACGTGCCGTAAATGTAAGCATGCCTGACAATTAGTACAAGTAAGCAAATAAATACATGCAGGGATGTTTTAATGACCCAAACAACCCACAATTCAGGGCTTGCGACAACGTCACAGGAGTTAATTAGAGAGACTGGCAATGTAGGGATACAGATTCCAGAAGCAGCCATTGATAAGCCAGCCAGTGTGGACCATCAGCAATACCATTAAGAGTATGATTTAGTAAAAACAGTGGCAGTGTGCAGAGAGGATATATATATGCCGAGTGGGAATAATAATTGTGGGTGGTGAGTAAATACAAGTAAATAAAGATTAAATGATGAGGGTGTTGAAGTATCAAAGAGAATATGAATGATGATCATGAATATGATGATGATCATAAATTCTTAAAGTACTGTACATCATCAACCAACAAAAAGAGCTTTTAAATTTACTGGTGTGATTTAATTCACATTGTGTCTTTTCTGCTACAATGACTTGTACATTGCTCTAGGTATGGGAATCTTGGTTCGAGAAAAAGGCGACAGCTTTGAATTTAGGTAAAATCCTTTATAGAATGTAACTGTCCATAGTAAAACAACACCGAGTAAACTTTAAGTGTTCACAGCTTAAAGTTGCGATTATCAGTTTTGGACCTTATGTAAAACTATTCTACGAAAGTTGAGTAGTAAGATAAAAGCAAGTTAATTCACTCTCGATATATATAGGTAATTCTCTCCTATACAATTAAGAAGACAAAGGTATGCCCAGGCATGAAGAATCACATGTCACTACAGATTGTCTGTTTTCATTGTCTGGCATAGGATAGTAATCAAAGGTATCTAAATGATTATAAGCAAAATCGATTTCAAGTTGACTCGGTTCACCTTTCAATGAAACATGTATTGTAAATGATTTTCTTGGTAAATTCACACAAAGTTGACCATAATTCAAAAAGATTTGAACTTTATCACTTATACCTCATGCAGATAACTATTACTAAGTTTTTTTTCTTTTCTTTTGGTAATCATAGTTTCCAGCCTTCTGCATTCAACATGAATTGAATATTGGACCTCATCTCAATTTTTTTTTTTTTTTTTCCCACTAAGGCTCAGGCTAATTTAATTGTTTACAGTCTAGCAGCAACAGAAGTACAAAGCTTGTACTGGAAATTATTTTTCTTCTGAGTTCTGATTAAGAAATTAAAGGTAGGGTAAAACCGTTTTACCCTAAGTAAAACACCCAAAGTTGACCATTATTCAAAAAGATTTGAACTTAATTACAGTGGTCCCTAGTAAGAAAAAAGGGAGATAAAACTTACAATGCTTGTCTGCTTTCCAAAGGCAGGCTAGATTTATCAGGTGAGTGTGATGAGGAAAAACTTGTGGACATAATCAAACACCTTGGAATCTATGGCATCAAAATGGTCCCTCTTTCTTCTGAGTCCCACTGTGTGTTTGTCTCTGTGTAAAGTAACCAATTCCTGTAACCACCTTCAAATGAATCCAAGGATAAAAATAATAATGACTATACCTTTCATGTTAGCTTCTTTTTTATCTACTCATCTGCATTTTCCTGGGATTAACCCGGTAAGGCAAGGGAAGGGTCGGAAACGGTCCTAGGTTCAAACCTTGCTAGGTGTGTACATTGGGGGGGTGGCCAGGGAAGGGTCAGAAACGGTCCGGGATTAACCCAGTGAGGCCGCGTACGTCAAGCTCACCCTCCCCGGATAACCTAGATAGGGAAAACCACATCCGTTTTTGTCCGTTTGTTGTGCATTGGTTTCGGAAAGCAGTCCCTCTACATTCGGATAAGATTATAACTGTCTACATCCTACGTACCTACCTACAGATAGGGATGTGACTGTCTACATCTTACCACTCTCTTACCCTGCCACCACGGATTATGTATTGTAATTGCTGTGCAATGTTTGCTTGTACCTGGAATGAGATGATATGAGTTTCATAGTTAATATTATCAACAGGAAAAAGCTGTACTACTGGTACTACTGGCAGATTTATTGTCTCAAAGGAGATTCCTAAACTTTGCAGTAAACACTCAAGTGAAACTTTTTTAACAGTGGGAGAATATAGGAAGAGAGCTTAAAACACCTAGTGCCACAAAGAACACAAAATGTCATTCACCGCATCTAGGACTGAAAGGACTACAACACTTGTTAAATCATGTCTCTGTACCGAATGACTATGAACAGCCAAGTAAGTTGGACTCGAGCCTGGACTCGAGGAAGATGAGTTGTTATCTTCTATGAAAAAAAAATCCTAAACTTTTTGTCTTTAGCACTCGTACGATAATGAATTGTAAAATGATGGTTAAATATAAGAATTTGATTTTGGAGACAACCAATATCTAGAAATTTGTATCTCATACAAATGTTGAGTCTATCAGGATAATGGTAAATAATGTTAAAGTACATAATTTTGACCTAAATAGATCAAGAAAGTTAAGAGTACAAGGAGAAGTATGTCGACTAAAAGAAATGCGCCTCAAATAATTCCGACATGCGTCTTCTTATGATCTACAGTGCATGGCAGCTACTTGACATCACTGCAATTAACAAGACATAAACCTGTTTCAGATAAATCAGGAAACAGATATTCAGCAAAGTACTCACAGAAAACTGAGTGAGAAATATATCAATTTATTATATGCGGCAACTTGTTACTAAGCAGTGCACAAAAATATAACAAAGTCTTGAATGTCAAACCTTTGGCGAGTTTTGAATATTTACTGAGCAGTTATAATTAAGTTAAGTGTTGAATACGAAAACAATGATGCTACTTGAGTTTTGTGCAATTATAATACAAATATTTTAATCAACTGATCTAGATGGTTGTAGGAAACTAGAAATTAGAAATAAGACAAATTTTGACCCATTCGAACCGTTTCATTTCTTAATATATATATTTTTGTTTAACATGATGGAAATCAAAATACAGCCAAAATTAACATATTCAGATATAAATAGGCTGAAATTGGCACACCAGATATCTATCGGATACCTGAATCCCCACTTAGGTTTTAAACAGATCAAGTACGACCTCTCGAGCTTTCAATCAGTTAAATGCAGCTAATCAATCTTTGAAAATATTCAAGGGGGCTCATATGAGTGTTTACCTCTCATATTCAGCATGAAGATTCAATTCATGCGGAAAATTTTCTATTTGCAGCATCTTGATTCATAGTAGATACATAACCAGGCATATCGGACCTCGGCCCAGCAACAGAGCGATATATGTAAAGCTTCTCAACAAGACAGCTATCCTGGTTTGTATTTAAATTACGGCCTTCATCTATAACTTCAACATTAAGCATAGGCATCTTCTGACCTAGCAACTTGCACGCTCCAATACTAACTGCACACGATGACATCCAAAGGGATCGCATTGTCTCCAATTTGGCGACATTAGCTAATAGAGCCTTATCACCAAATGGGCAATCACGAATCTCTAGCTTATTGAGGCTGTCACACCCAGATAGCACATGATGTAGGCCTAGATCACTATTCCCAGCAAAGGCTATAGAAAGCATCTCCAATCTCTTGGCACGTGTCCCGATGTACTCAAATACACGATCTGTGAGGAGACCAGATAATGAAAGGCGCCGAAGTTCTTTGCAGTGCTTTACTATGGCTCCAAAACCTTCATCAAGTGGTTCAAATGTTAAGTAATCAGGAGCTCTAGGTTCGATAATGCATAGGCGGAAACAAGTTAAGTTCGGACGGTTTTTTGCAATGGCAAGCAATGCAGAATTTGACATCTGCCGACAGAAGTATAGGACAGACTGGAGCTTTGGGCAACCCCTTGAAACCGAAACAAGGCCTTGTTCTGTCAAGGTTACGTTTGCTTCTGCAACAAACGGATCAGAAGGGAACACTCTCAGTTCTCGTAAGTCCTTGCAGGACAAAGCAAGGGCATCTAGGCCACTGTCCTCAACATGATCAAGTACCTGCAATCACAGAATTTATTAGTTATAAAGGAATGATGATGTTAAAGGAGCGTGATAAAAAATACCAAAAAAGAGTCCCAAGAAACAAATTGGAATACATGACCATATGTTAGCGTACTTGATCTTAAAACAAGAAAACCCTCTATCGTGTGCATAATTATAACCAAGTTGTGAGTTGTTATGCTAAAATAGAATGTCCGTAAGATTATATCGTCAATCAATGATTTTAGCTACTTAACAGAGCAATATAACTAATTAGCAGTTTTGTGTCAACAATACATTCATTATTGATCATATGTATGCGATTGGTCACACGTATGCAAAAGATAAAAGAAAAAACGTACCCATAGACGCTGCAGATTAGGACATTGACCAATGACCTTGATCATTTCAGAGCTTCTAATAGTGGCATAACTCAGGTTCAACGAAGTCAGCCTAGAACAAATGGAATAGAACGCTGAAAGATATGATGAATCCACATCCCAAAATCCAGACAGTCCCGTTAGTTTCTGGCAGCCTAAGAAAGCCTTGGATAGACCTGAATATACATCAGAACGTATTCCTGAGGTATAGGCACCTGTACCCAACTCAACCAGCTGTGGGGCCCGGCGCAGTAGGGTAGAGAGCTTTCCAAGGGGTACTGCACGATTGAGTCGAAGAATCTTCAAGTTAGGTGAGCGGGCAACCAAGTCTTCAAGGGCTGTGAAGCTGACCTCACAACCCAGGCAGGAGATGTTAAGAGACTCTAATGAGGTAAACGTGGCAGGGAAGTGGCTTAGCCAATGCCCGCTTAAATCCATCACTTCACTCTCCCGCAAGTCCAATTCCCTCAAGTTTCTGCATTGTAACGCAGAAGATAGGAACGTGTTAATACATAATTTAACTACATATATGCAAATAAGACATGCGCTTCGAATGCCAAGTTCTGTTGTATAAAATAAGTACAGCGATGGTTCACGTTATCCTTTCATTAAACTAGTTGGCATAACCAAACAAAATGAGCTAATTGGCTTCATTTAAGTTACCAAGTTATAAATCACAAAATTATATTTATTTCAAACTTTTTTATAATCACAATGACCCATTTAATAATCAGAATATGTTTTGCTGCAGCTATTCAAATACTCGTTAACGAAAACAGATTCATGACCGCTAAACAGTTAGATAATCAGAAACAGTTTCACCATACCCAAACAATAGAAACTAACTATATGCTACCTAAAACTAAAAAATCAAATACTAATCACTTTTAAAACAAACAACGTTAGCGATAAATATTTCCCAGATTACCATCCTTAGATTTTAACTCGAATAGCTAGCTCATTTAAATAACACCTGTAATCATGGGCGGAGATAAAGGGGGGTCCGGGGGGTCACGTGACCCCCCGGCGAAAAAAATTGTAATGTAAATTTTCGAAAATTTTCGGCTTTTTTTGTAATTTGCCCCCCCAACGGACCATTTCTTAGTGTAGTTTCTAAAAATTATCATATTTTGCCCCCTCGACAAAAAAGTTCTGGCTCCGCCCCTGCCTGTAATAACTAAATTCCAACAAAATTTACCTGCAATTAGCAGCAATGGCAGCAAGTCCGTCCGTACTAAACCCCTCACACGACGACAACACCAAAACCTTAAACTTCTTAAAAGCCGTCGAGATCAACTCCAAACTCTCATCCGTAATCACCATCCTCTTTAGCCTAATCTCCTCTAACCAAGGGTACGCCTTAGCCATCTCATCAATCCAAGAACAAGCATACCCTCCCCAGCCTTCCGGCACCAAATTAAAATCCGCAAAATGCGGCTTCCCTTTCAAGTGGACCGACCTCACCTCCGGAAACCTCTTAATCACCATCCCAGGACTCACAGCATAACAATTCCCAACGAAAATCCTCCTGCGGCTGCACCTCTCGATCTCGTACCACGACTTACACACCAGTGAAACCGCATTCCGCTCCTTATCAGTCGTTATAAACGAGAAAACATGCTCCAACACTTCCTCAGGTAACGAGTACACCATACTTCACCAACACCACAAATATACCTAAACAATCAATCAACGTTATATATAAGTACAACACATGTACAATGTATCACAAAAAAAAAATGGCCGTTAACTGAAAACCAGAATTTACGGTCAATATTTACAGTTTAAGGGGGTGTTTGTTTCGGCTTATATAGCCGGCTTATTGCTTATTTGGTTTTGGGCTTATGTTTCATAAGCTCGCTTGTTGTGGCTTATTTTGAAACTTTTCGGCTTATATACGTTTATTATGTCATAATAAGCTTATATTATAAAAAAAAAATATTGCAAAATAAGTCACAAAAAGCGAGCTTATGAAACATAAGCCCAAAACCAAATAAGCCATTAGCCTGCTATATAAGCCGAAACAAACACCCCCTAAACAGCAATAGATCAACTACAGCACATATAGGACGTATCACAGTCCGATTTAACAGAATAACGCCGTTAAATAAAACATACTTAACGAATAACCAGATTGTAAGGTCTATCTATATATACATTTAATCACATTATGATCTATTAAAGTAACACTTTAAAATAACGCCATTAACGATTAAATGTTTTACAGTTAGGTAATCAGCATACATGTACCACATATAAATCTATTAGCTCAACGCCGTTAAGTAACAGTACAAAAAAATAATCCAATCTAGACACTACTTTTAAAAAGTGCTTAAAATTTTATTATTTTATAACCACTTAATAATGTGCAAAAATTGGTTACATTAATAAATGTGAAAAAAAAATGTAAAACAATAGATTTTCTACACTTATAATTGTATTTAAATAAATAAATAAATATAAAATAATAAAAAATCATGTATCACCTACAAATTTAATAAGCTAACACCGTTAATATTTCACATTTAAGCAGTCAAGACATGACAAAGGGGGTGTTTGTTTCGGTTTATATATAGTCGGCTTACGGCTTATTTGGTTTTGGGCTTATGTTTCATAAGCTCACTTTTTGTGGCTTATTTTAAAACTTTTCGGCTTATATTATATAAAGTTTATTACTATGTCATAGTAATAAAATTAGAATAAGCCGAAAAGTTTGAAAATAAGCCACAAAAATTAAGCTTATGAAACATAAGACCAAAACCAAATAAGGCGTAAGCCGGCTATATATAAGGCGAAACAAACACCCCCAAAAGTAATCAACAATTGATAAGGTATCACCTACAAATCTCATAAAATAACGCCGTTAAGTAATGATAAAATGAATTTATAATAAGTACTTACAAAGTTAGGTTGAGATCTGACGGAGATAAACGGCGTTAGTGATGATTTGAGAGTGAAGTGGGGTTGATTTTGTTTTCAAGAGTTGTAGTAGATGAATGAGTTGATGGGGAGATAAAGTGAGAGAGATGTGTTTTTAGATTTGTGCTTCTGAAAAGTTTTTTACTTTTGGTTGATGTATCCACGTAGTATTTGGAAATGATTTTTTTTTTTTTTTTTTCGTATTTTGTATTTTGGAGAAATTTCTTCCGTAAATAAAAAATATTTCTCGAAATTGATTGCGGACTTTCATAGATATTCTCACACGCATCTTACATTTTTTATTTGAAATAACAATGGTTGGTGGGATGTTTTTTTACTTGGGGGTATTTCACTTTTGTGCGATCAAAATTTGTTTTTATTTAAAAAAGACAAAATGGAAAATCAATATTTTTATATAAACATTTTTTGATTTTTGAGAAAAGGTAAAATTTTAATCGCACAAAAGGACAACATCCGTTAATTGCAAAAAAAATTATAAAGTCAAATCAATTTAAGTGTAGCTCACATACCCACCAACCACTTGTATTTTATAAATAAAACAATGTGACACGTGTCAAAATTTTAGTTAAGTTGCACGATCGGTTAGTGATCTATTGGGCTAGAAAATGGATCATTGTTTTAAAATTGAGACATTTTAGGGTTTTCTCTTATAATTATGGTTATTTGGAATTACATTTTCAAAAACATGTTATTCATTTCTTTAATATAATTTTGTATCAAAATAATCATTCACGTTACTATTTTAAAACATCTTAAAATAAATAGTTATTTTATATTTCAAGCAAAAGAAATACATTTTCAGAGTGGTCTCATTTATTTTGAGAAAGATTAAGTAGTTTTTTTTTTTTTTTTTTTTTTTTTTTTTAATTTGTGTTTGTAAACTTTTGTCTCAAAAACAAAACTTTTATGTGTTATTTTTAAAGTTGATAACCTATATCATCAAAATCATTTTCATTTCACCATCATATCATTTCATCTTTTATTTATACTAATCATTTTAAGATTATTAATAATCACTCATCGTTTATCATTACGACACCCCGCAAAACACACACTCACGAAACTATTCTACTCCCAGTGACTTATAGGTAGGTCATGACTTGTAGGTTGATGTGTTTTCAACGTATTAAGCTCATTGATGTGTTTTCAACATAGCCAGGTCATGACTTATAGGTTGGTTGGTCCGAAAAGTCATGGGAACGTTGGTGACTTATAGCTAGGTCATCGTTTTCTTCGCCTTCCAATGTCAGCCATCTTAACACCAAAGGTTTATCCTTTTCGATGGACCATCGAAAATTAGTGTCTTTATCGGAATCTTATATTCCAACAACCTTTATTGTATGTGTGATTGTTATGATTATGGTGGTCGGAGTTATATGATAACTATATTTTAGTGTCTTTGTTTTTTCACGTATTTAGTAGAAGGATCGAGATATTTAGGGTGTAAGGTATTGAACAATTAATTAATAAAATATTAACTAATAAATAAAAGTTTCATACATGTTATATAATTTCGTGACAAGTTAGATACATTTTAAAGTGATTATCTTTTTTTATTACACTTACATAATATATACTCCTTCCGTCTCAAATTAATCGTTCACGTTTTTTTTTTTTTTTTTTTTTTTGTCCCAATTTAGTTATCTACTTTTAAAAATAGATAGATAAGTTTGGTCGTGTTTATCATTTTATCATTTCTTGAAATTATTATTATAAACTTTAAATAAAACATTAATTAACTAGTAGTTAAGATTAAAACTGTCATTCTGCTAAAAAGCAAGAGAGAAAAAACAATAATAGTTACAAATTTTTCTTAAAGGGTGTGTTTTTTTATCGGGTGACAATTATTTGAAAATAGAGAAAGGAGCAGCTTTTGTTTTATACTACGAATTTTTAAGGCCAAAATGGATATTAGTACCTTGAATTTGTCTAACCGGGTCCTTTAGTACCCTAAACTCTTAAGGGTGTAGAGTAGTACCCTCAACTTGAACAATCGGATACACTAGTACCCTGACTCAGTTTAACTCGGTCAGGATTTTCAGGTGACTTTCTACGTTTGTTTTTTGACGAAAACAGTAACATGACGTTATTAAAATATTAAAATTAGAAAAAAGGATAGAAACAAAATGACGCACCACCCATTGCCAAGGCTCTGCAATGCAAAAAATAAATCAATTAATCATTTGTGAATCAAAACTGATCTCGTGAAAGATGAATTCCGATGTTGAGATTTGAATTTGTATTTGTACAATTAAACTAAAACATATTTATGTTCACTTCCTTTAAGAAAGAATAAAATTAAAGGCTTTTTAATAATATAATACAAGATTTTTACTCCTAGTTTTCTGTTCGAAAATATACTAGTCACATGCCTGTATTTGTGTTTTTTCATTGTTCTTGTTTTCTTTGAATTGCAATATGTTTACGCCTAGCTTTCTATTTGTGTTTTTTCATTCTTCTTGTTTTCTTTAATGTTTTGAGTTGATAAAACTTTTATATATTGCCAAATCTCTTGATCAAGGAATAACCTAAATTTCATGCCATTACAGATTTGTTAGTGCCAAAATATTCTTTAAAAAACATGGTTACATAAAAGTGTGAATTTGGAGTGTCTAAGTGACGTGTTTGTATTGTTCCCGCTAAAAAAACTAACTGGAACATTATGTGGAAATCATGTGAGTGGGTTAAACTAAGTTAGGGTATTAAGGTATCCGATTTTTCAAGTTGATGGTACTACTCTACACCCTTAGGAGTTTATGGTACTAGAAGACCCGATTAGACAAATTCAAGGTACTAATATGTATTTTGGCCAATTTTTAATAAAAGTTTTTTATTGCCGAACAAATTAGTGAATTACTATGAAAACAGAAGTACGGAAAAAATAATTAGAGCAGGTTGCATTAGATCAGATTAGTCATAAAAGTATATTTGGTCATCACATAAAGATTGTATAATAATAGTGATGCACTGATGCATGTGAGGTTAAAATGTAAGTGGGGTACATGTTATAGATATGGTGGTAAGAAACCAACGGTTGATGATGGTGACACGTGTACTTTGTGAAAATAGTAGCCGTTGAAAACTGTTTGTCCATATGGTCAAGGTAAAGGCCTCGTGCCTGCTGTTGTTGTCGTAATGCTGAATGCCTTTTAAGTTACATTAAGGGTGTTTAGGTTTCACTTGTTTAAAATCATTTGAATGTGGTTTGTATGTCATTTCTGCTATTCCAAACACATGTTCAAGTGGTTATTAAACACTTGATACTATGACTTGTGAATATATTTTCACGATTCCGTTAGCGAGTCATTCGGCAAGTATGTGAGCAAATCCATCGAAAACCGACCCGAAAGGACAAACCGACCGAAACCGGACCGAACCAAACCAAATCGACCTTTTTCGGTTTAATTTCGGTTTTCTATCGGTTTTCTATATTTATTTTAGTTTTTCTCGGTTTCGGTTCGATTCGGTTTTTGTCGGTTTTTTCAACTAGCCAATTTCTTGAATGGATCTCGTTAAAATGCCAGAATCATGGTGTTGCTTCCTCGCTACAAATTTCCATACATTTACCCCGAATTCTAGTTATCAATTGTGCTCATATGAAATAGCTTGCCCATAATGCAAACTAATTTGTCAAGCTAGATATTTATCGGTTAAGGTATACTCAAGAAACCACAGTAATATATTTGTAAACATATAGCTCAACTCAACATGATTTCATATTCACATTTGAGATTAAAATTGTCCAAAACAACATCCCATGCTTACAAGTCTATTAACTACTTAAGGGTCATTATTTAAATAAAAATGCAACATGCAAGCATGAATGAATAAATTTTTTAAGTTGATTTATTTGGTACACGTAAGTGTTGTCTAAAATTTTCTATTGCTTGGGTGATTCGTATGTTAGGATAGTTTAATATCAGTGGGACCCACATGACAGTGGGGTCGGTAGTGAAAGTAAATAGTGCGAGGTGATGCATAGAAATCATAGCCGTCCAATCATTAATGGGTACTTTCGTATTTCGGAAAAAAGAATATTTCCTTATTAGGTAATATTTTATTTATTATTTTTTAATTTAAAATTTTAAAAATTTGTTTTGTTGATATACTACACAAGTATAAGATAAATACAAAAAATATAGATAAGATGCAATACTACACAAGTAGAAGATAAATACAAAAAAATATAGATAAGATGCAACTAACAACATGATTAAATTTTTCAAATAATTATCTTTAATAATAAACAAATATAATTAAAAATTATAAATCAAACAAAACAAAGATTAAATTATTTGTTTTTTAAAAAATAAAAACATATCATTCAAAAAAAAATTTAAACAAAACCCGCGCGTGCGCGGGCTTTATAACTAGTTTTCAGATAAAGAAATATAAACATCCATTGAATATTCGAATTTATATAGAATGAAAAAGAAAAGAAAAAAATATATATTTATTCATCTCCAGCGAGTCGCAATTGTTACAAAATAATGAACAAGAAAAATAGAGGAAGATAGAATTCTTATTAACTAATCATCAAGGTTATAAGTGGATTGTATATATAGGGTGGATGAATGCATCTCAAACCCTAAAACCCACTAGAGGTAAATATGAATATACATAAGCCCATTAATATTTACAACACTCCTCCTTAGATATTCACTGTTTATTATACGCTATAGACCGCCTCATTAAAAACCTTATCAAGAAAAAACCCAGTGGGATAAAAACACTTGATGAAGGGAAAAAGAGTGCAGTGCGCATAATACTCCACCTCAATTTAATGTATATCTTTCAAGCATCGCATGCTAATCTTCTAAACGATTTGCTCGTATACTTTTGGTGGCAACAACTTTACAATGAAGTCCATCAAATTAATAATGTTACGAATAAGTCCTGCAAAAATGACAAAATATATGTGTAGCTTCCAAGCCAATATCAAATCAATTGGTTGTAAAGTATACAATGCATGTACAAATATTAAAAGAGAAAAATACACTCTCGTGACGTATATTAATAACAAAATTGGCATCCAAACCTCAATTGTACTTATGTATGGACGTATGGTACTTGAGGACCAATTATTTCTTTGAGACATGTGCAAAAACAATTTATATAACATGCGTCTAAAATCATTTTGATCCATATACGGATTCATTCAACTTTATCAAATAAAGTTATTGAAAACTTTATTAATCGTATCTAGAAGTTGGAGTTGTAAGCCATGCTTGAGACATTACATATCATTCCTCATTTAGAGCGAATTAAATACTTCAATATTGATTGTCTCGTAAAATATCAACAAGATATTTACATCCACCTCGAGACAATATGTCTTTTAATAATCAACTTTATGTTTTTTGTGAATTTATTTATTCACAATTCATGTCCTAAAAGACATAACTTTAGAGCTCTTATTTCGGTTTAGCACAAAAACCGATTTATATCCAATAGATTTTACACATTGACGTGTACAAACTTCACGTTTCAAAACTTTTAGTATTTGCAAGATACTAAGTCCTTTTATGTTGGCCAATCATTTCGTTGGGCGCACATTTGGATATTAATTGATATTTGATCTTCATCATGCATAATAGCAAGCAATATATTGTATGTAGACAAATTTATCGACGTTGTTTATGTTTCGATTCCATATAACTTTAGACATGATATAATTTATTGAGATCTCATTGGCTATTTGAGGTTCTTTGGAACCTTAGTGTCTATTGTCTCTTTATGAGACTACCATGGGGTCTTTTATACCTCGAACAACCATCGTTTTCATGCTCCATATTTTTCATCGAGGATTTTATTTGGAATCGATTTGTCTACCATGCATTAGGCATGCCATAATATAATAGTGTCCTTGAGGGACAACTTATAATCAGAGCATGAGTAGCTGAAATTTTGTTTTAGCCAATGTTTATTTATGGCTATTAGATTATCCATTTAATAATCAATTCATAAAATTTCTTTCGATGATCAACAGAATATGATAATTCATTCTGAATTTGCAGCTACTTCTCTCCTCCTGAAGGAATTATCCATCTTCTATATCCCATATATGTGCATTTAGGTAGAGTAATTTGCACACAGAAAAACTGAAATGGGATATGTTTGGTTTATAACCAAAACCAATTATAAAAGGGAGGATTTATAATAACATATTGGCATGATGCTAATTTTGTTTGTTGTGTATATTATAATATAGCCCCATACAACAACAAAAAAAATTCTCTCAATGTCATTGAAAATTTTAAGTAATTCATCGAATATTCATGATGCAATACTTACTCTGGAATGTTAGGCTCATTTTGAGCTACTAATCATGCAAACTTGAGGTTGCAATTTGATTACCATTTAGACGATGCATCGATTTTAAACTCTAAATGGTTCATACAATGGATTTGTATGCCTACATATATCCATTTGTTTTCTTTCCAGAAAATTGAGGAATTGAGTCCCCATTCTAGTTGATAGATTAATAATCAACTTCTTTTGAGAGATAATACCATTATAATTGGATAATCTTATTCTTCTATAGTTTCGCATCATTAATGACTCGGGATGGTGTAACCGGTCATGCCAAAAATATTATAATTATAGCTCATAAACTTATGTTATGGCTATGATTAGCTTTTACTAATCTTTATATAATGCATGTCGAGTAAGATACAAAAGAATATAATGCATCCTTAATATTTAACTTCATTCCTCATGACAATTTTATATTTCTTTTACGGAGCAAAATGTGCTAGCATAGATTCTTAAATCTATGAATATAGTGTGTAATATCTTTGACATACTTGTATATTGCATACATCACATTGCATTTTTGCGTAAATAGAAGTTTTGTTTGCTCCTTTCATATTTTATTTTCACCACTACTAGTGGTTTGTCATTGTCATACTACTTCGACCATAGCATTTACCATGATAAATGATCTATAATCATTTATCATTACATTATCACATTCACATGAGGGAATGAGGATATCATATTGATCACTTTATCTCATTTACTTGAAGGAATGGAGATCTTTATGTTGCAACTTCAGGTTGCCAACCAGTTTCTTTTAACACGACAATATGAAGCAAATTTAATAAACGGGTTTATCGTGTTTGTTCAAACATGCCCATTTATTTTATATCAAAGCATCGTTCTCGATATATGAGTATATTCGAGGCATTAACCATCTCATCGCATTTTTTTTCTTTTCATCATTCAGATGTACTACTTAATATTGCGAAAAATGTGCTCGCATTTGCAAGAATCTCTTGCTTATGATGGTCAAATCTTTCTTTTAGATTTTGACATACATTTAACGGATCTTTCACCGTTATATATTTTCTTTTTTAATTCAGATCTAACACTGAAATTGTGAGACAGTACTCGCTTATGTTTTTTTTAATGCAGCTTGAGGTGCATACAGTCATAGCGAGATTTTTGGGAATATTACTTGCTTTTGTGTGGTAATGTATCTTTGAGATCTTACCATAATTTAACGAATCTTTCATCGTTAAGTATTCCCTTTTAAGATCCTCGCGGAGAAGACGAGGTTCTCGTAAAAAATTTTTTTACAGTTATAACAGATCTTAACATCAAAAGTCCACACAAATATTAGGAACAAAAGTCCAAAATTGCAACAAATTTTAATTGACCATAAATCACATGTACTGAGATGATGTTCAAATTTATATGACCGGCAACATATAAACCTTAAAGTCTAGAAGAATCAAACTAGTCTACTTATCCTTTTAGTTGAGATTTTAAATTATTAACCAAACTTAAGATCGAGACATACATAGTATCAAATCACTTAGTATAGCAAGCATCATCCATTCTTAATTTACATAGGTGAAGACAATTTATACGAGCCAAATAACATTAAGGCTCATAGATCATAGTGATTTTTTATTTAACAAATACTATGAATCATTAATTAGCAATTCACGGTAGTTCATTTATTTTTTATTTTAATACTCAAACAGACATATATATAATACTAATATTTTACATGGGTTCAAGATTTACCTTGAATAAAAATTGAATTGACCGAACCAATTGCTCCCTTTATTGAATTGTGAGCCGTAATATAAATCAAAGCAGTTTTCTAAACAAAAATTGTTAGTGTATACAATCAATCAATAACATGCCAAGGTACAACCGTACAAGGGCTATCAAAGAACATATGAGGAGATGCAGAGACACTTCGCAACAAAGAATCATAATCATACTGTGATCATGAATATATGTAATTAATACAATTTAATCAACATTGGTTACTAAGATTATTTTTCGAATTAAAAGACGTATGCACTGACTTTTGATATTGATGATCACAATTACATCAACTTATAAAAAGCATATATTTTCACATATCTAGAAATATCCAAAAATTCATTAATATGCACACATATTTTTAACTTAGTAACAGATATGATCACTAAAGTTGTTTTAAAAAAAAAAAAAAAAACAAATATATTTAATAAACGTAGAGATTTACCTTTTTGATATTTAAATTAAAACGTAAGATTCCTTTTGTAATTACTCCTTAAACTTCATCGTTATCTTCTCGAAAAGAAACTACATATTTATAAGTATAAATTCATTTGTAATCAAAACGTAAGATTCCTTTAAAAACAATATTTATACTCATTGAATATGTTTGACAATGTTATAGAACTGTTTAGATACGGAGGAAACAAAAGAATTATACAATAACATAAACATCTATAATTAAGTAATCATAAGACAAATAAAAATAGAATGTAAAAATTCTACGAAAATAATTACGTTATTTGATTCACTTGAGGGAATCATAATAGAACTTGTGGTTCTAACTTTTTTTTCTCTACATAACATGAAGTTATGCTATTGATTCTATTGATTGAATCATATTAGAACTTGAAGTTCTATTTTTTTTTCTAACATAACATGAGGTTATGTTATTGATCCAATTGATCAAACCATATTAGAACTTGAGGTTCTAATGTATTATCTCTCACATAACTTGAGGTTATGTGATTTTGATTATGTTTATCGTAGTAGAACTTGAGGTTTATACCTTTTTTTTTTTTTTTTTTTTTTTTTTTTTTTTTTTTTTTTTTTTTTAACATAACGTGAGGTTATGATATTGTGATTCTCTTGAGAGAATAATAACTGAACTTGAGGTTCATTAAAAGATATACAATAATGAGGTTATTGTATTTTTAATTTATTCATTGTAATAAAACTCGAGGTTTTATTATGAATAAATATAATCATGGTTATGATATTGATTCATGAAAGAATCATATTAGAACTTCAGGTTCTAATTATTTCTCTATAACATAACATGTACTTTCATTTTTTTTTCAAGTAATATCGATAGAACCTTTTTTCTTCTTGCAAACTATAAGAGAATTTAAAAAAATTAACAAGAAAATAAAATACAATTCTTTTATGTAATCACAATAGAACATTTATTGTTCTTGTAAATTACAATAAAGTTTAAGAGATCAAACAAGAAGATGTAACTTGAAAATTTTCTACCTATTTTTGTTTATTGCTTTAATAAAGATAAACTTTTATCTTGATCAGATCTATAAGTATCAATTCTATGAATCCCCCTTTTGTCAAAACAATTTGTGCTCAGTATCCATTATAATTTTTTTTTAGTATGGCTTTGTGATAAACAATTAAATATTCGGATAATACGGAGTATATAATTATAAGTATAAAATTGTTGGTTTAGGATTCACCTTTTGTAGTTCAAACGTATGGTTCGAATAGCGGAGGCCTTATTCTCTCTTAGAATCAAAACTTACAGTATATTGAATACCAACGGACTGTTGCATCATACCTTGCAGAAAAAAAACATGGTTAATCTTTTTAGAACATTCGTGCTGATAACGTGTTACAAAATAATGAACAAGAAAAATAGAGGAAGATAGAATTCTTATTAACTAATCATCAAGGTTACAAGTGGATTGTATATATAGGGTGGATGAATGCATCTCAAACACTAAAACCCACTAGAGATAAATATGAATAGACATAAGCCCATTAATATTTACAACATCAATTTTTATTTATTTATTTATTTTTATTTTTTTTGGTCAACTAACTATCTCACGAAATACATACCATAGACTATCTCACATGTCCTAAGCAATACTTAAGCAAGCAACCATTTTTCTAATGAGTTTATCACAAATCAAGGGATACCATTGGTACTTAAACCCTTTGATACGAGCCAAAGTGTTTGATAACATTTAACTGAAAAAGTTAACAAATAAAAAGCACACGTTAGATGTTTCGACGAGATTGACATAAACGGGACGAGATAGTAAACTCAAGATGTAAAAGATATAACAATAATCGAATAAAAATGATGTGTATTACATTTATGCATGTTTTCATTGTCTTTTTTCTCTATAAGTTAGAGAATCCTCAAATGATAAAAATTGCTTAAATAATTTCACATTGTTTTTTTATGTATAGTAAAAGAAATGAAAGAAAGTGGTAATATGCTATTCAATGGTAATATGCTATTCAATTAAATATCAACCTATCTTTACTTCTTATATTATAGTTTAATAATAACTTGATCAACAAGTTAAGCAACATCAACCAAAGTATTTGATAAAATTTAACGAAAGAGTTAACAAATGAAAAACGCATGTTAGATATTCCCATAAGTAAACTCAAGATGTAAAAAATATAACAATAATCAAATAAAATTTTATTATTATTATTATTATTATTATTATTATTATTATTATTATTATTATTATTATTATTATTATTATTTTTGTTAATTAAAGTCGGATGGTTTATAGGTGGAGATGGTGATTTCTGTGAGGTGTTCAGGCTGTCAAATGGTGAAGATTGTAAAGCTGTGAAATGGTAAGGTCGTTGTGAGGTTGTGAGAGTCGAGTTGTAAGCCAAGGGTTGTTAAAGCAAGAGTCAAAGGACAATCGTTTGAGTTTGGGGTTTCTCATTAGGTGGTGTTCATACTTGTTGGGTTATTTTCTTAAATCAACCATCCTCACTATTTGCAATGTCACCACATGGATAGATCGTGTGTTCGGAACTCTGGTGCGGGGTTATGTTTCATGTGTGAGGTCAAGATTTGTGGTCAGCTGCCAATCCATGTCATGCTTTCTACAACGTGTTTCCCATTAAGTGTTGTTGCATTTTGGTGGTTTGGGTTGTAGGAGTTATATCTTAATAGTATGATATCTGTTTTGTGATATCCGTTGTAGGTCGTAGAGTCGGTTAGCCGGTGTAGTGAGTTTAGATTTAGTTTGGTCGATTTCTTATATCGGTGTCGTGTAAGTTTAGCATCTTGCTAGTTTATTAACATAATTTGCCTTAAAAAAAAAAAAAAAAAAAAAGTTAGAGCATCTTAAATGATAAAAAATGCTTAACATTTGCAACTTATTGTTAACCTCATCATTCCATTGGATAATAAGCTATTCAATTAAATCTCAACCTATCTTCACCTTTCACATTATAATTTAACAATGGCTTAATCAATAGGTTGAGCAATATCAACCAATTAAGCTCTCATATTAGTCAATTGAAAATTTCATTTGTCAAATTTTTTAGTTTCTCTTATTATATAAGAGATATCATATATTGTCATAATTCGAAAAAAGCAGTACATTTTAATATACTCACATACGCTTTCTACCATGTTATGTGCTTTTAAATAACAATCAATGTTTTAAAACCTAGTTTACTCTATATGCGGTATTTAATATGCAGTATTGCATGATCTTATGATTTGTCCGACTTTATTTCTACATTCGCTTGAATAAATAAAAAGAATAAGATTCTACCGATAAGCTTCGTTTTTACGTTCCATATCTATAATGATATAACAAAGATTTAACAACAATCAACTGATGATTCTAAGTTATAACAGTCTATACTAAAACTATATTAGTTTATGTTTATAAGATAATTTATAACTCTAATTTACTGCTTTTCAAAATTTTAACAACATTAGTTCTCATCACTTTTAAGTTGTTAATTAAACTTAAAAAAGTTGATGAAAAAAAAAGTTTGTTAGATTTTTTGAAAGAAAGGCATGACTCAGTCGGGTTTATCAAACCAGACCAACCCGAGTTAACGAAAGTTCGACGGTTCAATCCGATTCTCCAACAAGCAAAACCCGGTCACATCTGGCCTGGTCTCTGAGTCGGTTCTCGATTCAACTGGTTGAACTAGTTGGAAGTTAACCGGAGTTTTAAAACATTTGCTAAGGATAAATTCAAATTGGAGGCTTAATCAAATTATTTTGTGTTGTGCCGTGTTGTGACAAATATTGATGTACTTACCTTTTGAACTTGTAGTGTACTTGCGATTGTAACTATCGTTTACCTACTACTCGTATTATATAACTGTTGGCCGGTATCGTGTATAATCTACTAACTATTTGGATCATAAGGAGGATATTACTAGGATGTTCGAGTGCTTATTTGCTAAGATCCAAATGAACACATCGTTGTTTAAAATAAAACATATAAAAGGTTATACATAATTTGTTTATTTCTTGTCGGATGTTCGAATGTCTAAGAAGTGACTTCCAAAAATATATGATGAAATAAAAATAATAAAAATTGTATAAATGTGCATGTAATTTGCTAGTGGATTTTTCATGTGTGAATCATATGCTAGAAAACATGTAAAGTAGAGAAACGAAACATGTTAAATATTTGTTCTTATCATGTCTACACGTTTTGTTTGATGTTTTTTACTTTACCTTTTCACCAAAATAATGCCCAGTGCTCACCAAGTTAAAAGCAATACAACGATACAAGTGTGAAAATTACATAAGATAAACCAAATTGAAAAGAGAATAAAATTCACAAGATAATGTTTTTTTGTCATTTTTGTCGTCTATTGGGCTTTGGCCTTTGATAGTCGCCAAGTGGTAACCATACTCTTTTTGTCCTTTTCATGTAATTAAATGTATAAAATAATGTACTTCTGTTGTCCTTTATAAAAACAAGTACCTGGTTGTCAAACATATATGTTTTCATTGGATATTATTTATAAAATAATGACATGATTTATGTTAATTACTTCCGTAATATTATAGGTAATGTGTTGTTTCTATGTGGATTGTCAACATGCTAAAGTTTAATTTCATTTCAACTATTTATATTAACAATTTGTTTAACAATTAGTTAATAGCTAAATGTGTTAGAAGAAACAAATAGTACCTTGTCAAAAATAAGATTTGATTATCCATTTAAGAGAAAAAAACACATATGGTTTTATCAATTTTTTGGTCCTGACGATGCCTTTGTTTATGCAGAACAACCTTTACAACTACAAGTTTAAATGGACACATCACATAAATCATATTTTAATTAATGCTTATTCTTTATTTTTTGTGTTAGTCCCAAGCATGGTTTTCCGAGAATCTCTCTTCGCATGGAGTCATGAATTATCAAATAAGACAAATATTATTACACTTTATAGATATGCCATTCTATATATATTTTTTCTTTTTGAGACGATGCATAAGGTATATAAAATTCATTCATATGTGTTCAAATGAAACATGTGCTTGTTACACTAGTAATAAACACTAATTTGAGATAATGTATAATGTATATACAATTCTTTATGTTTATTGGGTAATGATATATATACTATGTTTCTTACGATTAAATTTTTTGTTTTAGTCATATATTGATAAACCTTGACAATACGTTAGAAACATCATTTAGCAAAATCTCAGTGGTCTTTTAAGCCACTCTGCCTACTCTTATCTTTATTATAGCCGAAATAACAATAGTATTAGTGAATAAATAGGCCCAAGCCCAACTTGTGGGTTGGGTCCATTAGGGTTTCCAGGTATGATGCTTTATAAATACCTGATGAATAAACATCATAACCTACGGGGAATTATGTAATCTAACATGGTATAAATACATGCTTTGTTCTTCAATCTTCATAGACATACATTATACATTTAAACAAAGGCAATGACGGAACCGAAGTGTGTTTCAGGACACCCATGAAATTTTTCTTTAATTTTTTGTGAAAACCTCGATTTTTCGTAAACGCATCCGATCTATAAAAATGTGTTTCAGTTTTGTATAGTTTTCATAAATGAACCTGGTTAATTTGTATACCGGTTATGTCCATGTACAAAGTATAAAGTTGTATTTTGTTTAGTATGTCATATAACACTTGTGTTTTATATGCATTAAGAATTTCATTTAGAAAACTTATGACACACAATTCATTGTATGATGGAAATCAGAATAGAGATATTTACTCTCTTTGGTAAAATTTAGAAACAGGTAATTTCATTAGTTTTTATTTTTTAATGGACAAAACCACAATATGCTCAGATTCATGCCCTAAGTCCAACGTTAGACCCAATGAAACTAAATGGTCCATAAACTATGGACCACTGAGTCCAAATTATGATTTAAGACATGACCCATAGGGACCAAATAGTAACATGATTAACACAATACGAAATAAAAGTAACTGACAGTGAAATCTTACTTCAGTAATACGCTTACAATTTTTTATTTTTGCCAACATAGAATGGTTGAAAAATCTAGAGATATGGTAGGTTTACGGTCATTGTCGTGTTACTATTTTGTTGTTGAATCGTACCAAATAATTTAATGTTCAAAACGTGGTTGATTGTGAGTTTGTGACTAATTTGGAGGGATTCAATACAAATAGAGAAATAACTTTAAGAGGGCGACCAAGCTACTAATAGTAATGGGATTGAATTATGTGAACTAGAGATTTTAATTCATGTGCAGCTTGAAAATTCACAAACCGGTTTATGTGAGTTATTTTTCGAATAAATAAGATTAGAATTGAAACAGACGTAAATAAAAGTTGTATTCTCGATTTTTTCTTGAACAAACGATAAGTGAACTTGTATATTTATCCCTATAACTATTCCAAAAACACGGAAGAGTTTAAGACAGGATTATACAAATGAATAAAAATAAAAAATAAAGTTTAACGATTTTAAATTATCAAGTAATTTTTTGCCACAAGCCCACATCCAAGCCCGGTTCAAAGAAGAATAGGCCTTTATGAACTATAAGCATTAAAAGGACGATATACTAGTCACAGGCCCAACAATCCTTAAAATGTTTAAAGGGTTAATAAAAGGCTACTTTTCACAATAATGATTTAATTATGTTGTTACTATGAGCAATTTTTATACAAAATACACATGTACTATGGGTCTATGGTGTATTTACTTGCTCGCATTACATCTCAACATTTAAAAAAATATACATATCGTATGGTTTCAATATTTACTTGACTGTATCCAGCGACAATATACTTCCAAAACTAAAGTTATAAACACCTAAATGTTGTTTTCGTATATTTGTTTAATCAAAGTTTTTAAAAAGTACTACTCCGTAATAGCTTGTAACATATTGTGGCTCAACCGCTCAAAAGTGTCTTAAATTGTTCACAAAGGACCAAAGCCCAATGTTAAAGCTGGCAGCTACAAATCTATGATGTGTCCATTCCATAGATTGGAATATACGGTGGAGTCTCTCGAACCATTCTTAATAGCTTTATAATTTTCATCGACAACCATTGTAATAAATTGCTCGGTGCGGGAGTACCAACAACATGCCATTGGTACTAATAATGTGTCATTCGTTAGCCATCCTTTACCCGCCCTTTTAGCTATTCGTTAGCCATTATAAAAACATACGATCTTTTTATTTTTATTTTTATTATTTAATTTTATTTATTTATTTATTTATTATATATATTTTTTTGAGTGAGTGGTTATTTTTTGTGAGGTATTTGGGACCCATAGAGTGATAGAGATAATGTTTCAGTTATTAATGTGTTATTGGGAGAATGATGAGCTGGCGCTGAGACGGCGTACTAATAACACGTTATTCGCATTTACCACACCAACTCTCTAAGAGGGCAATGTCTTTTGTCTAAAAGAAAGTCAAAAAAGCTATGTGATGTTAGCTTTCTTTTACTTTTTTATCATATAAAATCCTCTCATTAATCACTCAAGCCAAAACCCATTAAGACCCCATACCTAATTAAAACCAAACTCAACGTAAAAATCAGTTAAAGAAAGGGGGAGGGGGGAGTGACTTGTCTTTGGCTCAAGCTAAAAGGACGCCGCATTGGTTTGGCATGAGTCTTGCGAAACTATACACATCACTCTAAACGCGAAAGTTTAGTCAAGTAAAACTCTATATGATAAACTTCGTAATGCATATCTAGTAGTAGTATTTGATTAAAGCTGAAACTTTCTCAATACTTAGCATTTTCTTTTAAATTTTAATTTAGCCTTATCAATAAATAGAACAAACACACATAGAATAACCACATGATGTTACAAAAAATTGTTACCGAGCTCGATGTCGAATATTGTTTACGTATAGTATGTAAATCGGTTTAGAGATGGGATGAAAATTGTTTTGTTGTTTGGTTTCCCATGTTGAACGGCAAGGACTTGATGAGATTGATATAGATCAAGAAGTTCGGGTAACAATTAAACAAGAACCATGTTACACTGCTATGAGTCAATATTTGCCTAAATGTGTGAAAACCTGTGTTGTTGTTTGTGTTGCTCTCCTTTTATAGAGAGACTTTTTAGGGTTTAGAGATAAACTCTTTTAGGATAATCAACGGCTGCTAGAGAGCCAAGTGTCGATCATTTGGGAGCAGACAAGGAGGACAGATGTCATGCGTCCTTTAGCTCGTACAGGAGAGTGCTCTGCTATCGTGTTTTACTGATCGTGTGTTCCCCACTATGCTATGTCAGACTCGTATGTCTTAACCGTTGGCGGCAGTTGTAAGAGTTGTCTCTTTCTGCATGTATTATTCTTCTTGAGAAGAGTTGCCAGACCTAGTTTGGCCTGGCCTTATGTTGTTCTAGTTAGTGCTGACTTCGCGAACTGTTTGGTGTTTAGGCTTGATCCGAGCATGTGATTAATGGGCTTGGGCCACTAATAATGATATGCTATCAAATACGTTAGGGAGTTTGTCATCCTTATTTTATTTATTTATTTATTTATTTATTTTTTTATTTTATACGTTAGGGAGTTTGTCATCCTTACGTTAGGGAGTTTGTCCCCTTTATGGATTTTTATTTTTTTTATTTTTTTATTTTATTATTTTTTTTTTTTTTTGTTTGAAAAATAATAGCTTTATACAACACTCGACATTATAGACCTTGTGTGGCAATAAACAATAGCGGCTTGATATAAGGTTTTCTCGTTTTTAGATTTTGAATGTATAATTAATGAAACTTTTGGTTTTGGAGAAACAACAACTAGAATTTAAAAAAAAAAAAGGTGTTTTTCTTTGTTTTGCATAGTAGGTTAAAAGCTTATAAAAAGCTAATGTAACAGTGTTATAGCTTGATTATAAAGGTCTCATGACTAGCACTCTTAAGGTGGTATTATGGTGATGATGCATCATTTATAAGTGGAGTGCACCCACTCACAAACCATGTAACAGGAGTGCGTCACCGCGCGTGGTGGTTGTATTTTCATCCTTTTTTACTGGTCTCAACTGCATAATGGTATTCAAAGAAAGTGAAGCGTTATTAATTTATTATTATTATTTTTGGTTTGTGAATGTGTGTTGGTATATTACAAGGTATATTTGTATAAGGTGGGGTATAAAGTGAGGGTATTTTTATATTTTTTGTTTGATGATGAGTTTGTACAGTGTGCTGAATGTTGATGTGACGGAGATGTGGAGGTGATGGATTTGATGAATGTAGTGCACAGTCTTACAATTATTTTTTGGGTAACCATGGTCTTTGTCCTTTTAATCGATTAATCCATAGCTTAGAAACTCATCGCCACACAAATTTAAACTAGATAAAACATTTTTTAGAAAAAGAAAAAAAAATAGCATAAGCTGCTTCGAAATTGTTTGAAGCTAACAAAAATTGAATCTTACAACTCACCATATTTTAATGTGATAATGGGTAATCACATGTTTTTGACTTTGGTTAAGCATGTTAAAGCTACCTACCAAAATTCCATAAAGGGGTAGGTAGGAGTAAATGGGTGAGATAACAACTTTGGTTGACTTAATTGAAAATGACCAAAATAATCACAAAACGTTAATTTAATGTTACATAAAGCTATTATTTTTCAAATATTTAGGGCATGTTTAGCGCGCGAAGTTAACAGATTTTATCATAAAATGAGCTTATTTTTTCTTTTTTAGAAAAATAAGCTACCATTAAAAACAAGTCTCGTTTGGTTAACATAGCTTGAAAGAGCATGTAAAAAAAAAAAAAAAAAAAAAAAAAAAAAAAAAAAAAAAAAAAAAAAAAAAAAAAAAAAACTGCTAAATGAAATGCTAGTTAAACTAACGTTTAGAAAAAAAACTCAAGCAACATGCTCTAGCAACCTGCCTCAGGGAGCCGCCCCAGCTCCTAATAGTGCCAAACATACCCTTAATAAGGATTCACTTAATTGAAAATGACCAAATCTCATTTAACCATTTTATTTTTAAAAGATTATTTTTTATTGAAAAATCAAAAAAGTCTTTCGGGAGTGCAGTACCTCCTATGTGAAACAAGTTTATTTAATAAAAACGCGACACATATACATAATTTTAAATCAAATTGTAGTACCTCCTAGAGCTTGGGGTGCCGAAATAAGACAAATAAGCAAGCTTAGGCTAGTCGGAGCATAGGGTTGACCATGCAAACCAGCTCTGACGTGAGAATAAGTCCTCGAAATGATTGGGTAATGTTTAAAGAAAGAAAGTAGTAAAAGGAGGCGATCAAATACCAGAAATGGATGAGTGAAATGGGTATTTGTAGACGAGCTCTAGCAAAGACCTAGGGGCTGCCACGTCTCTTAGTTTGGTTGGTTGGAGTGAAGCACATTCTCTATAGCCACTGGTTAAGCTCTGAGCGTAGGTTGCAAGATCGTGCTCATGTCGCACATACGGGAATATTGCAAACCCGTTATTTATGGTAGGGTCCACAAAAATATTATGTTTGTCTTCTAGTTACATAGCATTGATATCTTCGAAGGCCAAAGCTCCTCGGAGGCTCAGGCTTCGAGAAATGGACGCTTCTTTATTGTTGGATTCCTTTAAGGTAGCCTAGCAGAATTTACGCTAATGAACAATTCAAGTGTTTATGTGTGCGGTATTCGGAGGCTAGGCTCCGGCCGCAGGATGGGGCACACCATCAATACATATGTTTTGTTACACTAAGTTGTGATGAAATTGATTGTATTGTAGAGAATAAAAACTGATGCACACCATCATTTCTTTTTCTTTTTTTTAAAAGAGTTGATCACAAATTTTATCTTTTAAAGAAACAAGATTTTAATTTTCAAAGAATCTACTAGACACACGTGCTATAAAATAAAAATACAAAATAAAATATTAAGGAAAACCCTACAACAAGATTCTTCTAATCCAACGGCTTAAAACATAAACAATTGACTTTGACGCATATTTATATTTCGTGTTGGCGGTTTTTCATTCGAAAGACGACACTTGTATGTTCTTTCCTTTCAATTCATCATCTCTTGCTTCTTAAGTTAACCCAAGCCTAGTTTTCATCTAAACTCATACCTAATCAAAATCATATATTCATTAGCTTTTATATATATGCGATTAGACTAGCTTTGTGCGAATTTTCAGGTATGAATTTATTTACTTTTTTTTTGGCTTCAAATTAGTTGTGTGTTAGTATATTAAAATATGGCTAGTGATTTGCACACTCCAATTATTTATTGGGACACTCTTCTACATGCTTCAGTTAGTTGTACAAAACTCACACTGTGCTTTATCTGCTTGTACTGTGGAGTGTGCCAATCAATTAATTGAGTGTGCCAATCAATTCCCTTAAAATATAGGTCACATCGCAAAAAAAAAGGTTTCACGCGCTTAAGGTCAATTTAAATTTTAGGTACTCAATTTTATTTTTCTCGATATAAGGTTAGTATCTAATTTATTTTTTGTGCCATGTAAGGTTTTTTCGACTTTTCAAAAGATGTTATTTGTCATGTTTTTTTTAGCTGAATTGGTTAATTAATATGATTTATCATTATAATTGAGCATTTAAAAGTCATTTCAGCTAAAATTATGACTAGTAATCACTTTTGAAAAGTCGAAAAAGCCTTGCATTGCACAAAAAATAATTCCGATACCTTAAATTGAGGAAATTGACCTTAAGTATGATACCTTTTTGTGCGATTTACCCTAAAGTATGTTGTAATTGTTGTTAGTTGAATTGTTAGGGTTTATAGTTAAACGGGTAAACAGACGAGGTTTTCCATTATTAAGGTTACCTACGCAGCCTAACTAGGTATCCCGTGACTGTTACTACTGAGTTTTGAACCCTAGAACTCTTGTTAGGATTTTTGTTTTAGTTTTAAATTCGTGATCATTTAAATAGTTTGATTTGGTAATGTTTTTGCAGAATAGAATTGATGGTTTTAGTGGTTTTGGGTTTTCGGGGATTGATTTTTTATGTCGGAAATGAAGTTAGTTTGTGTGTTTGATAATGTGTGAAAATTGGGAATTACTGCACTGAAATGTAACATATTTTCAACGTTTTTATGTCTCATAGACTCATACAACTTGGAAGTAGTGTTTTGCAAAACATATGATATGACTGATCATCTGCGTTTTCTTAGTGACAATATGCAATCTTGAAAATGTTTTTTGAAAACGCATTCCCAAACACCCCCTTAGCCCTTAGTGCTGGACATATACATACTTACATTCTCGTGGTTAAGTAGTAAGAAGGTGTAATAAAATAAAAATACAAAATAAAATATTAAGGAAAACCCTACAACAAGATTCTTCTAATCCAACGGCTTAAAACATAAACAATTGACTTTGACGCATATTTATATTTCGTGTTGGCGGTTTTTCATTCGAAAGACGACACTTGTATGTTCTTTCCTTTCAATTCATCATCTCTTGCTTCTTAAGTAAACCCAAAGCCTAGTTTTCATCTAAACTCATATCTAATCAAAATCATATATTCATTAGCTTTTATATATATGCGATTAGACTAGCTTTGTGCGAATTTTCAGGTATGAATTTATTTACTTTTTTTTTGGCTTCAAATTAGTTGTGTGTTAGTATATTAAAATATGGCTAGTGATTTGCACACTCCAATTATTTATTGGGACACTCTTCTACATGCTTCAGTTAGTTGTACAAAACTCACACTGTGCTTTATCTGCTTGTACTGTGGAGTGTGCCAATCAATTAATTGAGTGTGCCAATCAATTAATTGAGTGTGCCAATCAATTCCCTTAAAATATAGGTCACATCGCCAAAAAAAAGGTTTCACGCGCTTAAGGTCAATTTAAATTTTAGGTACTCAATTTTATTTTTCTCGATATAAGGTTAGTATCTAATTTATTTTTTGTGCCATGTAAGGTTTTTTCGACTTTTTGAAAGATGTTATTTGTCATGTTTTTTTAGCTGAATTGGTTAATTAATAGTATGATTTATCATTATAATTGAGCATTTAAAAGTCATTTCGGCTAAAATTATGACTAGTAATCACTTTTGAAAAGTCGAAAAAGCCTTGCATTGCAAAAAAAAAAAAAAAAAAAAAAAACTCAGATACCTTAAATCAAGGAAATTGACCATACGTATGATACATTTTTGTGCGATTTACCCTAAAGTATGTTGTAATTGTTGTTAGTTGAATTGTTAGGGTTTATAGTTAAACGGGTAAACAGACGAGGTTTTCCATTATTAAGGTTACCTACGCAGCCTAACTGAGGTATCCCGTGACCGTTATTACTGAGTTTTGAACCCTAGAAGTCTAGAACTCTTGTTAGGATTTTTGTTTTAGTTTTTAAATTGGTGATTATTTGAATAGTTTGATTTGGTAATGTTTTTGCAGAATAGAATTGATGGTTTTAGTGGTTTTGGGTTTTCGGGGATTGATTTTTTATGTCGGAAATGAAGTTAGTTTGTGTGTTTGATAATGTGTGAAAATTGGGAATTACTGCACTGAAATGTAACGTATTTCAACGTTTTTATGTCTCATACAACTTGGAAGTAGTGTTTTGCAAAACATATGATATGACTGATCATCTGCGTTTTCTTAGTGACAATATGCAATCTTGAAAATGTTTTTTGAAAACGCATTCCCAAACACCCCCTTAGCCCTTAGTGCTGGACATATACATACTTACATTCTCGTGGTTAAGTAGTAAGAAGGTGTAATAAAATGTTGCATTTGGGTGCAAATATTAGTACAAGTTCACGGAAATGAAATTATGAAACATACAATGGTAAAAAGTAAAGTAAGCAGTATACAATGGTTTTACGGTGTTAGTATGTTACATAGAAAGATTAACCCTTGAAAGTATTAGTACTTTTTGTGACATCGAATTATTAGTAATCTCATGAACCTTGTGTTATTTTCGAATTTTTTTTAGCTGTGGATAAATTTTCGTTTAGACACTACTTGTTTTCTGGCCAGCTTGCTATAAGGATTTGAAACTAGCGAGTTTAGTTTTATCGACAATGGATGCAGAGACCGAGTTTGTACATCAGATAGCCTTATTTGCAGCCCTTCTATGTGCTTGCATAGTACTTGGACATCTACTTGAAAACAGTCGATGGATAAATCAGTCGATCACCGCCCTTCTCATTGTGAGTTACTAGTTGGGTATACAATTTACACCGATGTCATAAAACTAGATTAGTAACTTACTTATCTCAGTGTTCCACATTGGCCAATTTAATCATTAAACTTTGTTAAAGTGTTTTGTTTTCGTCAATTTTGATGTCATAGATTAGTGACTTTCTTTCACTTATATTCCTCATTTGGTCATTCTCCTCTAAAAAGTATGAAAACAAACTTTAATGGCTAAATTGACACGCCAATTTGTATTATACGCAAACAAGTATTTTAATGAAACTTGTTTGGTTTGACGATTAGTAACAAGTTTTATATTCTGATGGCAGGGTTTAGGCACAGGGTGCGTTATTTTGCTAACTTCTGGTGGTAAAAGTTCCCGAATATTGGAATTTAAGCAAGAATTCTTCTTTATTTATCTTCTTCCACCAATAATCTTTAATGCTGGGTAATGCGTCTTGCTTTTTTTCATTAACATCCACTTCTTAATTTCTTACTCAACTGCTGATCGTGGGTGATCCTGGGTGCTTTTATTAGGTTTCAAGTGAAAAAGAAGCGATTTTTCCAAAATTTCATGACCATTTCGTCATTTGGAATTATTGGAACTTTGATATCGTTTGCCATCATATCGTATGGTACGTTTACATTACATCTCTGTAAAAATCTGTTTTTGCTTGATATATGTTATTAGATTTTAACTTAATTTTTTATTTAGGTGCAACACTTCTGTTCCCTATATTGGACATTGGCTACCTCGAGATCAAGGACTATCTTGGTATTTATTATTTTCTTCTCATATTTTTTCAAAACCATCATGGATGATTGCTTTTGGTCTTGATGTTTAAATTGATTGCATAACTTGAAGTACTTTACATCTCAATGCTATTCGCCCTGTTTTTTTACGTACTAAAGTATCATCCAGTAAAAAGAAATGAACAAATCTGTTGACTCAAATGAATAACGTTAGTTCATTGTGAAACAATGATTAGGCTTAACTAAAAACAGTCGCACTGCATAACAGTGAAAAATTTGTATAAAGAAAATCACATCAACCATCAATAAAACAACTTGTATGACCAACAGTCAAATGAATCATCCATTTATGACACTCTTATAATATTGTTTGCTGACTTATTATTTGAAATCCGTCTTTTAATCTGTGATTGCGAGAAGCACTTGGAGCCATATTTTCTGCAACAGATTCTGTTTGCACCTTGCAGGTACATGTACTTTCGATTTGTGATTGTGTGTTATTTTTTTATTTTTATTTTATTTTCTAATGGGTCAAACAGGTAAAAGAATCTGAAAAGGAAGTGGGCTGAAATGGTGAAAATTCATTAAGTGTTATTTTTAGTGGAAATATAATCTTATTTATAAATTAGAATATTATTTAAATAACATAGTTTTTGTTATCATGTTTGACACACGAACTTTTACACTAAAATTGGACAAAGTGTGTTTCCAGTCAATCTGGCTCGACTGTACAGATTTATCTGTCTGGTCCAATGGTGTTAGACTCATTTTTAACTTACTCATTATTCTATCTTATTGACAGGTGCTTAATCAGAATGAAACGCCACTATTATACAGTCTAGTGTTTGGGGAGGGTGTTGTGAATGATGCCACATCTGTTGTGCTTTTTAATGCAATCACGAAATTTGATGTATCAGACACGAACTTAAATACTGCTCTTGAATTTTTCGGCAATTTCTTCTCATTGTTTGTGTTAAGCACCTTTTTGGGAGTTTTTGTAAGTTTTATCAATCTTTATACTTTATGAGACTGTTCATTAATTTTTTTGTGCATGTATTGTCTTCTACTCTGTATCTGACAGTTTTAATTGCACATGCAGGTTGGGTTGGTATGTGCATTCATCATTAGAAAACTATATAGTGGAAGGTACGTAGTATGTTTGCAAACATGGGAATTTTGTATATAATCATTCAACTTCTGAGGGGTGTCTGGGATTGTTTATTTAAACTGCTTACCTGCTTTTGTTTTCTTGAATCACATGGGTCATTGTTACGCGTATATAATCTTTTAAGTACGTAATGTATGATTTAGTGATATATGCATCTATCTTTGAATGAACGTTGTGTGAATTTTCAGGCATTCAACTGATGGTGAAGTAGCTCTCATGATACTCATGGCTTACCTTTCATACATCACAGCTGAAGTAAGCTCTTCACCACCTTATAAATCCATTTACATTAAGTGTGTTTGGGTCAAGACATGTACCATGACAAACTAATTTTAAAAAAAGAGTACTTTGGGCCAACATATACCAAAAGTACCTAGTTTGAGCTGAAACCATTTCGACGCATAATCCAATCTGCAAGTTTTTGCCCCCTATATATTTCTGAATGATTGTAACTACTTTATCAGAAGACTAAACTATATTTCCTTCCAGGTGTTTGAATTAAGTGGAATCTTAACGGTGTTCTTTTGTGGTATTGTAATGTCACACTATGCTTGGCATAACGTTACTCATAGCTCACAAGTGACTACAAAGTGCGTAACCAACTCTGAACTCTGCTTAAAATCGCATTCTTTAAATTCTTATGAGCTAAAAATATTCACATCAATTGTGTTGGATTGCAGCCATGCTTTTGCAACAATGTCATATATTGCCGAAGTGTTCATCTTCCTCTATGTTGGAATGGACTCATTGGATGTTGAAAAATGGCGGTTTGTAGATAACAAGTAAGCACTTCAAAGAACTTTGTTGTTTGAACCTTCTATTTTGTTACTAATCTTGCAAAAATTGGTTCAGAAAGGGCGGGGTGGGGGTAGTGGGTTCGTGTTAGAACGAGTAATATATTTTCTTGGTCAAAACCGGTTTAGTTGGGCTGACCTAACTGTCTCTGCAAATCTTTAAACCTCAAATCAGTGTGTAAAATATGATTTGTGAAATTATTCTATTCAGTAATACTAGGAGGTTTATGCATCGGAAATACACTTTAAGCAAATTCGTTCCGTTTGACTAGTTCAATCAGTACACTCATTACTAGGTAAAATTGTCATCTTTACATGTTACAATACCCCATCATTTTTTTTTTTCCAATTTTATGCAGTCCTGGAAAATCTGTTTGGGCAAGTGTTATACTTCTTGTGTTGATTATGATTGGAAGAGCAGCTTTCATATTACCTCTTTCCTTTTTATCTAACTTAACCCGGAGGAGTAGTAATGAAAGAATCGGCATGAAGCAGCAAGTAAGTGTACTTAAAAGTATTTTTTTAGTTATAGATTGTTGGATTACTTGTTGTGGCAATAAGTTAATCATATTTTTCACAGTTTACAGTTTGGTGGGCCGGTCTAATGCGAGGTGCTGTATCTATTGCACTTGCTTATAAGAAGGTATGTTAGATCGTTGAAATGAAGCAGTTAAATCAATATTAGCGACTAGAAAGCTGAACCAACAGGCCCATCACGTTCGGCCCCATTCATTTCTGTTAGACCAAAGCCTGACTCATGAATATGATCTTAAGCAACTTTTGGCCTGTCTGACCAACTTTAAAGCAGGTTTTCACCCAGTTAACCAATATAGTCAGAATTATGCATGCTTGCCCCGTCACATATAAAATACAACCCAAAGCAACCCACTCATTTATGTTATTACTGCATGTAATTAAACTGATATTCATGTTGTTTACACTTTGGGACACGACAATTGCATATCATTGACATAAATTGATATTTATAATTCTTGATTCACGTGCAGTTTACTGGTTCCGGGAAAACCAGTCAGCCTGTAAATGCGCTTTTGATCACCAGCACCATTAGTGTCGTTCTTTTCAGTACAGTGGTAAGCATCTTTATTTGTATATGTTACACCCGTTTCAGAAAACATTTTAACTGTTGTAACTACTAATCTTTTAGGTATTTGGATTGGCGACTAAGCCAATTATAAGGCTATTGCTGCCTGGATCAAACACAGCAGAATCATCTAGCCCAAGGTCGGTCCCACTTCTAGGAAATGGACATGATCATGATCATGATGACGATCACGATCATGATCCGGAATCAAACACACCAAGTTTTAAAAAGCTATTGAAAAGTCCGACACACACTATTCATCACTACTGGAGAAATTTTGATGATGCAGTTATGCGGCCAGTTTTTGGCGGCCGGGGATTCGTTGATCCATTGACTTAGGTTTGGATCATGTTTAAACCTTTTGCTATATAGTAGGATTGGTATTGACATCTTTTGTGGTAAAACAGTAAACGGAGAGGGACCTCTGTTGAGGTTACCTAGGAAAGTCAGTTTTTTTTGGCTTTTATGTACGCGGCTAACTGGTATTTGCTTGGTCGTTTCAGTTGTGGTACATAGTGTTATTAGTATCTAGTAGCTTAGTTTAGTTTGAACTTGGATTTATGAATCATGATGTGCATTATGATTAGGGCTGGTCTTTCACAATCCAAATGGTGTTTATTATAGTATTTATAGCTACAAGTGTTTTTGACTTTTTACCTTGTTGCTTATTTTTGTTATATTGTGATTAAATTTTCTTACCGTATATATTACCCTATAATACAATTTTGGACCAAACGTGTAGGGTATGTTTGACATATAAGATTGTTGAGAGATTATGCTTATTTTTTCAAAAAATAAGCTACTTAAAAAGTAATTTTTGTTTGACAGACATAACTTATAAGAGATTATTAAAATAATAATAATAATAATAATAATAATAATCTTCCATAATCTCTTAAAACAGGCTACTTTCTGTGGCTTGTAAAAATAATCTCTTTTTATAATCTTCATCTCCAGCACCATTTTCAGTTTTATCAACAGTTACTTTTGCCAAACATACTTTAAAAGTTTTTTGAAAAATGAAGGCCTAAAATATGTGTTTGTGAAGACGTGAGTCCGCCTAGTGTCCCCAATAGGATGCTGACACATATATTTTGGTATATTATTAGGCATACGAGTTAGGCATCCCAATTAACGCTCAAGTTTGTTTTTTTATCTATTCTTTATAAGTAGTTAAGATAAGTCGAAAATTTTGGAGCCAGACTCTTTATTTCACCTTTTTATAAAACATCACTTTAACTCATCACAAATTAAATAAATTCGATCTAATTTTACAATTATTTTCGTAATTGTTCATGCTATATACTTTTTTATAAGGTCTATATCGAAAAATGATTCTAGCTTATTAACTTGAACAATGACACGCTCACATAATATGTATACATATATGTCAAGACATCATGTAAATATGTAGAATAATTTGATACGCAACAAAATACAAGTAATATGTTCATCAAAAGGTGGACGTACACATTAATTTGATATCATTATAACAAGATTAATGAGCCATTAAGAATAATCTTGACAACATATAACGAGATAGGTTTATTACGTTACAAGTTAAAAAATTTTATGGTACCCCCTGGATTGGATTAACAAACAATGAAAATACATACGGCTTGAACATGTCAGGTTTACCATGCTTGTCTCCATCGGTATACATGAAATGACCCATTCTAGGAAGGTTTATAACACACTCAACGAACTCTTGCGAAAATTCAGAACCGATTTCTTGCCGTTCTTTGTTCAGTTTCTTCCATGTCTCGACGATGAACTCTTTTATATACACTCGTGCTTCCACTTCAGTAGCACCACTTTCGTGCATATAGCACTGGATTGATTTTGGAATATCACCTCTTTCAAGCTCATCCTGTAACACACAAAAATTTATACATGGTATTCATTAAGATATTTTCGATTATATTAGTTAGAGTACGTGTAAAGGTAAGAAGGAATAAGTAAAATGTCAATAAGGTTAGCATAAGAAGTTTACAGATGATGTGCCCATATCATTAGTGAGTCGCACAATTAGGCATGCATGGCGAATCATATTTTCAGCTCTTTCTATCTGTTGCAATGCTTCTTCGGTAACACTAGTTAATGTTAACAAATAGGCATGCCTGATGATCGTAGTAATTCCTATTGACATGTATGCATTTTCAATGAACTCGTTGAAGGTTGGTGTATATCCATCATTGAACCATTTAGCTTCAATTATGTAAGAGTTGCATAAATCCTGCCACTGGAATATTAAGACAAAGTTAAACACTTGCATATTACTACATATGACAATTTAACCATAAAAGAAAATCTGGAATTTCATGAACTACATATGACAATTTAACCAACAAGCAAAAGGCCAAGTGGTATTCAAAGTGCGTTATTAAGTGTTTCTCGCCAACCAAGTGGTTCTGGGTTGATATCCCATATCACAAGGGTGTGTGTCTGAGTTTTTCGCAAAATAATTTACAATTCGGAAAATTAATACTATGATTTAGATCTGAGATGGGACACTTACCGCCTTTTTAAGGTAAGGATGTACGAAGAATCCTTTGTTTGTCAATGTGTTATATGATAATTCATTAGTAGCATTGTAGCACGCAAGGAAGCATATTTTCAAATAATCCGGAAGTTCTTCAATCGCATTGATATCCCAACTATGCAAGGAATTTTCGTTCAAAACATAAAGTCAAACAGTACTAATTGAGAGAAGTATTAGTAACATGAATATAAACATTAATTAGCACCAACCTGTTCACAATGTTGGTAAATTGTTCGAGTTCAGGCAAAGTACCATACACATCATAAACATCGTCAATAGTGGTTATCATGGCATTAACCTTTGTGAGAACTACCCTTCCTGTTTGAAAATGAGGCAAGTAATTTTCGGCAACAGTCCACATGAAGTTTTCCACCAAACGATCACGAGCAAAGCCAAACTTCTCCCAGCATGTTTCTTTCCACCACCTGTATTTACCAATGATTTGCGTGAGATCAAATTTATGGTGACGTCGGTACAGTTTGAGACATGCATACGTCTAAGTATTAGATCTACATTCGGAACAAATGATAAAGTTAGAAAATCCTTAGAGATCAATCATATACCTTGATGCTTTTTTCATATCTTCTTGGTGAACTGCCTGCAGTATGTTGAAGTCCAGTTTCGCAAGCTCAAGCACCGTGGGATTCATGCCAACTTTTTTCGGATAAACTTCAATAAACCAACTTGTTTCCACCCGTGGAACCATCCAATGAAGTGGAAAAACCAATGCATGACTTATGAACAACGCTATATTTTGATCTTCAATATTCTCTAAAGTTTCTTTCAAATATTTTGTTGTGAACTCTCTAGCATCATCCAATATACTTTCCTCCTCTACTGAATGATAAGAAGCTTCATACAAATTTAGCATGCCGATGATATCTCCCTGGAAATTTCCATTCACGTCTATAACGTCCTTGAATATCTCTACACAAAACAATCAAATAATGCATTACAAGGTTATAATATCGATGATAACGTTTACAAGATATGTAGGCTGCAAGTAAAATTCGATCGGATCAAAAGGGGTTAAGACCTTGAGGAATATGATATCCATGTTGTCTCAAAAGTCTAAAACCAAGGGATCTAAGATTTAAATCCATATTAGTCCACTTTTCATGACTATTGTAGAAATTTAAGTATATATTCTCCAAAACGTTGCTTATTTCATCCAAAAAATGATATGATATTCCAAGTCTTTGCAAATCATCGACCAAATTAAGTAAACTCAATGGACTTTCAATTCCATTCGCTTCTGAAATCATGGTCCTCACTACTCCTTTCAGAGCTCGTGATCTTGCCATATAGTTATCTCCCTGCATACCCACAAGCACATATGTTATGATTATGTTATGATGTATATTGGCTCCAAGATAGAATGAAGCAGCGCAGAATATTAACCAAAAAAATTATGCAAACTAAAATATTATCATACGTACTTTGTATTTGCTAGAAAGCGATTGGACAAAATCATAGGACCATAATGAAGGGGCATAATTAGCTGATCTTCTGTTGGTGGTTTCAATTGTAGCAACATTTTTAAGTTGGGGTTGTAGTGTAGATGTTTTCTTGTTACATGCAACAATATTTGTTCTACTTATGGAACTATTGCATAAGAGAAGTGGAAAAGAAAGTGTGCACATTGACGCCATTACTACAAGGTGGTATAAAAATGTTTTTGTGTTGTTTAGTGATGGTTTTAAGGTTATATATATAGACTAGAGAAATTTGAATATTTGTGCCACAAGATGTCATCAATATCTCTTTAATAAATGCACTTTTTAGATATCCATGTTTTTCACAAGCTGAATTCACTCCGGTATTAAACCTTGTTGACACTCCCTTAAAATTTTGTATATATATATAGGTTATGTTTGGCGCAAAGGTTTTTGGAGCTTTTTAGGGCAATGACTTTAACAGTTTATCATGCATCCAAAAATATTTTCGCTATCTGTAAAATAATTTTCATCGTAAATAAATACTAATAGAGCAACATTGTTCACCAAAACTTCAATTACATGCAGCGGCGGGTACCCTGCTAGTATGTGTATATATATATATATATATATATATATATATATATATATATATATATATATATATATATATATATATATATGTATATATATATATATATACATATATATATATATATATATATAGTGTGTATCATATGTATATATATATATATATATATATATATATATATATATATATATATATATATATATATATATATATATATATATATATCAGCTCTCCATCTAGTCAACAATATGAAAAAGGCGGAGTGACATTATCGTAAATATCCCGTCTTTTTTAAAAATAGTTAATATCATATTAGCTTTTTTATTGAAAAAAAATTTTAAAAAATCTGAAAAAATTAAAAAAATAAAGAGGATAACAAATTATTAAAAATCACTGAAAAAATTTCAAAAAAAAAAAATCATTTTCATCGTTAAAGATATTGTGATATTAGCGTCTTATTTTGTCTTTTTTTACAAAAGTCAAGATCAGATTTTTATATCACAAAAGTCTTTTTTTTAATTAAAATTTTAATATCACAATAACTTTTTTGATATCATAGAAACTTTTTTCTTAATAAAATTGTTATTACCGTAACTATCATATGTTTTTTAATATCACGGTTCATTTTTACATGTAAAAAAACTTAGTATCACGATTGGTTTATAATATCACCGTTTTATAAATATCACCGTATCATAATATCGTTAATATCACCGTAATTATCATGCTTTCTTAATATCAAAGTTAATTTTTTTTTTAATATCTCCGTAACTTTTCTCAATATCATAATAAAAAAAAAGTGATATTAAGTTTTTTTACAAATATCAAAGTAACTTTTTAAGTAAATATCGTTAATATCACGGTAGGACTCATAATATTGTTAATATCATGGTAGGACTCATAATCACCAAGAAAAAAGTGTTCGTAAAAATCTGAAAAAAAAAATAAAATAAAGAAGACAACAATAGTAAGGAGCCCTCAAAAGAAATTTTTTTTACTGGCTTGATTTACGGGTATATCTTTTGTTGACGTTTTCCTTTTCTGTTTAGCCTAATTTTAATTTATTTATTTATTTATTTATTTTTATAATTTATATGTTATTCACCTAATTTGATATCAAATAAAAAAAAAAAAAACCATACGTAGATCCATAGTTTCAATATTCATATATATATATATATATATATATATATATATATATATATATATATATATATATATATATATATATATATATATATATATATATATATATATATATATATATATATATATATATATATATATATATATATATACAGTAAAACCCCTATAAATTAATGATGTTGGGACCGAGATAATTTACTAATTTAGCGAGATATTATTATATCTATATATTAATAATTTATTAATTTAAATAGGTTTTACGTATTACCTTTAAATTTCTATGTCTAATATACTAGTTACAATGTAAACTAGTTATAGTTGAAAAATAAATTAGAAAAACAAGTTTTAATTAACATTTTATGAATTCCATGCATTAAAGAAATTGATTAATATTTACTAATGAATGTTACGAAGTTCATGACATTGAAGAAATTATGGAATTTTTAGTAATTATTAATTTATAATTTCGTTAGGACCACTATATATAACTGGGGTTTCAAAAAAATTATTATTTTATTATCTTATCGATTGTTGTTCAAATTTACACTGGTCCCAAGTTGGGACCGGATAAATTATTAATTTTATCGAGGTTATTATTTTATCGAGTATTAATTTATAGAGGTTTTACTGTAGTGGGTTTCAGGTTTTCTTTTCCGACGTAAACGATACATATAGACATTCACTCAATCTTTTACGAAGATTAACTGTTACCTTTACCCAAATGATGGTCATATTATTATTAGGGTAAATTGCAAATTTGGTCACCAACGTACTGCAAAAGTGCAAAAAATACACCGAGTCATAAAGGCATGCAAAAACGCCACTCACGTTCCAGATAAATGCAAAAAAGCCACCGAGACCTAACTTCTCGTTATGTTCCTCAGCTCGTTAAGTGCCACGTCACTGAGGGTATTATCGTCATTTCACTATTCCAATACACGACTTTATTTCGATGGATAAATTTGTAAAATGAAAAATTAACTTCCTAAACACTATTCATCATCTTCCCCCATTGAATTTTCTATTTAATTTTAAACAACTATCAAGAACACCACCACCACCACCACCACCATTTTTTTTACACAAATACTTTGCTTCATAACACGAATCGAAGATGAATTTGTTTATACTAAGTATAGGCATTTTATGTGATATAACGCTTTTGTTCGAATAAATGATCAAATTGAATGTATGTTCTTTATTGATAGCCTGTTTTCAGTAATATCGGTATTTAAAGTTACTTTCAAAAGTCTCATTATAGTAATATTAATGATGATCGTGAAATTTTGACATAGTTCTTAAATTATTTTTTCAAAACTTAACGAGGGTCTCATTTCATCAAAGTAAATCGATGTTATTGATCATGATTTCAAAATCGGACCATATCTAACGGCTTATCAGTGGTCTTAAAACCACATCGCCGTAGAAGCACGATCATGATCAAAAAGAAAATTATGACGTATTCAATTTTTTTGAAAGTTTCAACTTTCAACTAGTTATGTATATTCTTTATCGATCGGTTGCCTTGGTATGCATGGGATCTTTATGATACTATTTATTGAATATCTTATCAAAAGATAAATAAACCTTCGTGACAAGAGTTAGGGGGTGTTTGATTTAAACTTAATTGACTTAATATGAAAAAAACTGAATTAATTAAGTCGTATGAAAACTGTTTGTTTGTGACTTAATAGAGAAATATGACTGAAAATATTAAGTAATAAAACTGATGTTGTCTGCATTAAGTCATCTGTTAATTAACATGACTTAGGGGGTGTTTGATTTCGACTTAATTGACTTAATATGAAAAAAACTGAATGAATTAAGTCATATGAAAACTGTTTGTTTATAACTTAATAGAGAAAAATGACTTAAAATATTAAGTAATAAAACTGAGGTTGTCTGCATTAAGTCATCTCTTAATTAAACATGACTTAATAAAAAAAATTAACAAACAAGCCCTTATTGAAAAAATTAACCGAACATGCCTTTAGTCTTTTAAAACCTGAAGGATAGAAAATTTGAGTGAATTAATACATTAAATTAAAATCACGTTATAGATTACTACTACAGTACTACATAAGTTTTTAGTTAATACGAAGTATTTATCAAATGCATTTTTGATTGAAAAGAAAAGTTTCAATGCATTGTTTTCACCTTAAAAAGTGTCTGGTGATCATCCTTTAGCAATTCCCAAAATACAATTATAGGAACGCAAGATATATAGTTACATTCATGTCCCATGGTGACATTGATATTGTATTGACAGTTTGAAAAACACATCCCACTAAATGCTTGACTAATGGATGCAACACTCATCATCAATTTGACATTATATAATTAGCCCACGGTAATCCAAAACCTACAAATTACAATCTGCCTTGAAAAGTATATACAAATTACATGTTGAATCGAACCAACTAAGATAAGAAAGCGAATCGAAAACCCATAGAGAAACCAAAGGTGAAAACAACAAATTAAGGCAAGCACATCTCTTTGAAAATGATAAATTGTCTAAAAACGTCAGTGTAATATATTAAATAGAAAATTCAATGGGGTGGGGGTGGTGGTAGAGGGTGGTGATGTTCTTGATACTTGTTTAAAATTAAATAGAAAACTCAATGGGGAAGATGATGAATAGTGTTTAAGAAGTTGATTTTTCATTTACCAATTTAGCCATTGAAATAAAGTCGTGTATTGGAACAGTGAAATGACGATAATACCCTAAGTGACGTGGCACTTAACGAGGAACATAACGAGAAGTTAGGTCTCGGTGGCTTTTTTGCATTTATCTGGAACGTGAGTGGCGTTTTTGCATATCTTTATGACTCGGTGTATTTTTTGCACTTTTACAGTACGTTGGTGACCAAATTTGCAATTTACTCTTATTATCATTCCATTGATACACATAATATTAGTTCAACTCATATGGGTTATATTATCATTCCATTGATATACAATATTAGTTCAACCAATACACATAACCATGTCGCCGGATTACAAACAAAAGAAAAAGTGTATGTTGTTGTAACTCGTATGTTACACATCCGATGATGGTGGTCGTTGATGATGACAACGACAGATATATAGGGAGGACGTGATAACGATGATAATTACGCAACGAGCTAGTTTTTTGTCGACGAGAAAAATACGATGGTGAGAATGGCTTCAAACTTTAGGTTGAGAAAATATTGGGATGATTCCGAAATAATTGATACACGACCAAAACTACGATACACGTTTGAAAACAAGTAATACATCAAAGAATGATTGAAAACTCATAAGCATGTGACTGCGGTGATGACCCGATATTTTAGTGGTCGGTCGGAATTAGTTAAAGATGTATTTTAGTGGTGGTTTCATTTGAGCGAGAAGGGAAGAAACGGTTTGCAATAGGTTTGGAGAGAAACAAGACACTTAAAACTAATGAGATTAAGAAGGGATATTTTGATGGTCGCAATCACCTAATTGCCCTTTCAATATTATTATAATTTTAGTTTTATTTTAACTAATCAATTTCTACATGCTAGCATTTCTTTGACTTCCTACTCTTCTCACTTTAAGAACTATCTCACATGAACCTCATTTTTGATACATGAGTTTGTCTTAGTGATACACAATTATAAATTTACATGTCGAATCAAAGTGTATCACCTTAACCTGATACATTACATGTCGAATCAAAGTGTATCACATTGGTTTCGTCAATTTTAAAAAGAAAATCATCGGAACTTTAACAATTTTAGTTGTAATTAATAAAAGAAAATTATTTTATCTTAACGAGAGTGTCACTTGTCAGATTTTAGTTGGATCTTATTTTTACAACTTTAAGTTTGATTTTGTTTGATCCAACACCTTTCTGGACTTAATTACGTACTATACCAAATACTAATAACATACCAATATATCTAATATATGTTAAAATCGAGATTTGAACCAACAAACTCTTCGCTATCGATAACTAAATATGATCAGATCATAAACCTTTGAAATGAATAGATAAAAATGAGATATTATAAATCACCTTAAAAATATAGAGATAGTTCCAACATGACCGCTTTCAACGAATTTGATTTAATGAACATCCAGATCCTCAAAGGCAAAAATCTTAAACTATATATTCGAATTTTTGTGAAACTAAAGCCATGATTCTATAGAAGGTTTTGTTGGTGTTATTTGTTATATACAAGTGGGGTGGTGGTAACGTGAGAGCCACGTACGTGTTTTGTTTTGTTTTTTCTATCTTTTTATCAAGAAATCTATCCACGGCTCTTCACATATTCGAATAAACAATGAAATAATGGGTGAGAATCTAAACCGGGGGCGCTTGGTCATAGGCATCTAAACTTCGGGCGCCCGCGCTTGGTTTAGTGATGGCGACGGAACTGGCGATCATTCCCATCCCCAAACTACGTTATCAAAGTTCTCTCCAAACCCGTCTCGATCCACATCGGGATTTAATTGGGACGCCCTGTTAGGGAGCGATGCTCCTCCAAACCCGCCTCATATTAATCGGGGATCTTAACAGGGTGTTCTCTTTGGGTGCAATTCTCGACCAAAGCAGCATAATTTCACATTTAAGAACCTATTAATAATCAATATAAACAAGCCTTATTAAGTTTTCATTGATAATATTATACATAAATAATGATAAATTACGCTTCCAAAAATTAAAACTTAAAAACTAAACGAGTTTTCATAACTACTATCTGCAATCTTACAAAGATTAAAAAAAACTAACACTCTAATATTTTTTTATTACGTAAATGCTAACAAAATACTATATTTTATAAATATAGTTGTATTGTGACTATGTGTATATATTATTCAGGAGGGGCTAAGATTCTCCGCTCCCCGCCCTAAACCCGATTAAAATCCCCATTTAAGCCCTAAACTCTCCCCGTAACCTGATTAGCATGCCCGGCCCGCCCCAATTAGTTCGGGTTTTGGATTTCCCCATCGGTTTCGTTTTTATTTATTTATTTATTTTTTATTTTTTATTTTTTTTTGACCATCCATATTGTTGAAAGAAGTAATGAGAAAGGGAAAGATAATAGTAATGCAAAGAAATATAATGTAATGGTATTCTATTGCATATGATGTTGCTTGGTTGAAATATCGAGGAATGAAAATGATTTTTGTTTATCATGATGCTTCTAACTAATAATTTAAAAAAAAAAAAAAAAAAAAAAAAAAAATTTAATGGAATAAATATCACTTTTGATTGCCTTACCCGTTCATTGATATCTATAACCTTCAACCAAGCATGCCCTTACACACGTGGTTAAAAAAAAGTAAGTTATGGTTAAGCTATATCAAAATAAGTAAGATTCACTATGTTCCAAGGTTAACAAGTGGGCCACCGTTGATCTAAACTTTTACTGTAATATATATCGTCAACTAGATCATAACCCGTGTTCAACGCGGGCGACATTAGAAAATAAATAAAGTTGATTGCACAACTATGCAGCAAGAATACATGCAATTTTTTTTAGCAGATTTTAGTATTAGAGTAAAATGCTTCAACATATATTTACGAAAAGATGCACAAATGTCCAATTCATTTTCTTTTTTCATTCTTTTGTTTGCGCTTATTTCCAATGAATTGTTTGCATTATAAATTGATGTTACTCGTTAGTCGTTAACTTTGAAATGGCATTCACAAAAATCTTTGAAAGAGATTAATGGTAGCAATGTAGCATACCTTAAAAAGAAGTAGCATATATTACCAAGTTTATTAAGATGTTGAAGGAAACATGTCTTCCAAAAAAATGTTCACGGAAACATGAAAGGAACGGTATCATATCATCTTTGAGAAGTTATCTACGAATGGTATCATATCAATAATGTACTACCTGTAGCAAGGGGACTTTTGTTAATTGTATTAAGGATTCCAAAGGTCTACCAATTAGATTTACATAAAGATATATACTATACATTAACTGGTATAACTGCAACTGAGGATAATATGTTGGGAGTATTTCTAGAAAATGGTTCGGCAGAAGACTGCCTCATCTCATCTAACGATAACATTCAATTCCAAGAAGATGCCAACCTACAAAATTTGATATCACATAGTTATATACAACTCCTGGGACGAAACATAAATTTAAATGAGAAAATCACACGTCCGTACACACCCATGTATTTATAGACCATAAACAGTAAAGAAAAATATGTTAAGGACGCCAAAAATGGCTGCTAAAATATGCTATCCAAACAGCCCTTAATAACATGTTAAGGACGCCAAATGACATACCTTGATTAATGCTTCCCAAACTTCATCTTCTGTTTGCATTAACTTAGTGACCGGATCCCAGGAAGAACCACTTAATGAAGCACCACGAAAAACGTCATAGTATTGAGCAAAAGTTGATTTGACTGACCTTAGACGAATTAGCACAACCCCAATCTATAAATCCATACTTTAATCAAAGAAACTAAAGAAGAAACATAACATAAATGTATCAATTTATATGGCAAAGCAACTGTAAACTGGCTAAATGTGTATACACATTTCATCAAACACTTAGTGGGCATTGAAAACAACAAAAGTTAAAGAAACTTAAGTGAGAGTCAGTGATACCTTCTCCAATGTTCAAATTACTAAAATGAAGATTAAACAGCTAAGTTTGGAGTCAATAACAATCCAAAGTCATAAGATCATCTCATCTGCTAAAAAATCAAACAAAATATGATTAGTTGTAAATAAAGAGTCTGATCATCAAGAACAACAATAAAATGACAAAAACTGGAAGTATAAGCACATGAAAAAGACTATCAAAAAGGTTATTTAGTTCCTCAAATAAACTTACCCAATCACTCATAAAATGAAGCACATGAAATTGAAAAGGCATAGTTTTAACGGAACATGAAGAATGAAGAGTTGTTTAATAAGGAGATGAGAGATTTGAAATTTAAATTCTTGTTTACTGAGCCACACATGTTTTCAAGAATGTTGCTAAGGATACTGCAACTCCTGCAAGTCACTTTTGGAAAGTAAAATACACGTGATATTCATAAATAATGTAAAATGGTTAAAATATTTATTACATCATCAAATTTCTAGTTCGTTGCTAATTGAGTGACACGTATTTAAAGTGACATCAGCCAAAACTCTGTTTTAATAATATGTATAGATTTTTAGAACAACAAACGTGTTATTTCTCTCGTTCAAATTTATTTGTCCTTTTTTTTATTATTTTTTTTCAATTTTGACTTTAATTATTTTCCTTTGTGTATATAATAGTTGATGCAAAATATATGAATAGATCGAGTTTTAAATGTATTTTCATTGATATAATTTTCATCAAATATTATATAGCAAAATAACAATAACAAATACTTAAGATTAAAATTGAAAAAGAAAGATTTCAAAAAGTCAAAACAGGACAAATAAATTAAGACGTAAAAAGTAAGAATTACTCACTTATAATATTTATGTTTGTAAAAATAAAGGTCCAATTTTATACATGTATAGCAATTATTACTAAATTTTGTATTTTGCATTCTAATCATAACTTGAATTGATTACTCATTTATGATTTTTATAATAAATTCCAGAGTGGAGATGATTTTTTTATCAATCAAATGTGTATTAATATTAGTAAGTAATATATATATATATATATATATATATATATATATATATATAGATTTGCGTTCATGTGGTGTACAAGCTTAAAATAGATAAAATAGGCACACTTATGTACCGTTGGATCAAACTTAATTAATGAAGATCAAAATAAATTAGAAGAATTAATTAGGTAATGTCTTACAGGGCATTTTAGGTAATTTAACTTTTTCCAAACATTGAATATAATTATCTCTCCCATTTTAAATTACTCATAACTCGACCTCTCTTCATCTAGCAAACCAATAAGTATGCATGGACAAGGCCGTTCAAAATATAATAATAGATAAACACAACAACAGTTAGTGATTGAACAACTAATCTTGTTAAAGTAGATCATAAGTGATATAACATGAATTGTAAAAAGAAGGATAAACATAGACATCGTTAATGAACTAAATAAGCAGAACACACAAAAACATCAATAGTGCTAGTTTGGATAATTAGTTCTTAATCTTAACTAACAAACAAAAACAACTTAGAGCAAAAAGTTACGTTAATCAACTATACAATTATATAATAAAGATCGCTACTATGGAACCAGAAGTATAATATGTGGCAAATAGCATCAACCAAACACAAATTCTAGAAATTTAATTAATCATGAATTCTGTTTATCAGCTAATAGACACTAATAAAAAAAGAATTTGAAAAGCATTTTAGTTGAAGGATGTAACGATGAGCAGTTAAAGGAAGCTGTGAATTGTTTTTATGGAAAAAGTTAGTTTATTGAAATTAGAAAATTATACCGTACAATAGTCAATATTTTTTGACAATCCATACAATGGTAAACAAGTTTTTCAAAGACGATGAGTTGCTAAAAAACTCTATTTGACTCGTATCAACTCTTTTGAATAATTTTTTTTGACTTGTGTATTCATCAGTTGGAGTGACACATTAAATTTCACACTATATTACACACTAAATTTTACGATATATTTATAATGACACACTAAGTTTTAGTAACACACTAAATTTTTTAACACATTTGTAGTGACACACTACAAAATTTTTGAACACATTAAATTTTACGATATATTTATAATGACACAATAATTTGTAGTGACACACTAAATTTTTTTGATACATATGTAGTGACATTAAATTTTTCGATATATCTATAATGACACATTAATTTGTAGTGACACACTACAAAATTTTTGAACATTGTAACGACACACTATGTGTATCACTTAATTTTTTTGATACATATGGTTTGACACATTAAATTTTACGATATATTTATAATGACACATTAATTTGTAGTGACACACTATATTTTAATACATCATGTAGTTACACACAACAAAATTTTTGAACATTGTAACGACACACTATGTGTGTCACCTAATTTTTATGATACATATGGAGTGACACATTAAATTTTACGATATATTTAGACACACTAATTTTTATAACTCATTTTTGTGTGTCACCAAAATTCTTTAAAAATATTAGTAAATAATTAAATATAGACATTGATTATGGAAGTAATTGGCTATTAATCTTAATACCTCCTTTAATGGTACGACATTTATTAGGTACCTTCTTTAATGTGACAACAAATGAATTTTAGAAAAATAAAACGGGAGCACATGTGAATTTAAGTCTGCAAAATAGTTGATACACTATGCCATTCTAAATCCATTTAATTACAACTAAGCCATTCATTTAATTTAATTTGAATCTCATCCATTTTGGTTGATCCAACGGTCCACAAGTGTGCCTATTTTTTCTATTTTAAGCTTGTACACTACAATAACGCCTCCCTATATATATATATATATATATATATATATATATATATATATATATATATATATATATATATATATATATATATATA
>LBNU01035858.1:80014-90690 GCA_014162995.1 Artemisia annua | reverse complement strand
TATATATATATATATATATATATATATATATATATATATATATATATATATATATATATATATATATATATATATATATATATATATATATATGACTTCATTCCAAATGACAAAATTGTCGAAATTGTATTTTACTATGTTAGTGCAAGACTTCAAATTGATTTTGTCCTCTTTTTAACTAGTTATAATACCCGTGCACGCACGGGGTTTTTCCAAAAAAAATTAATTATTTATTGTTATCGATTAAGAAACAATCAACCTAGTGTGTCCTCGTTTTATTTTATGGATGAAAAATATGAATTCTTTTGCACACACGAAGTTAAAATGTGTCAAATACTATTTATGATTAGTTGAACAAAATCAGTTAGCAAAAGAGCTGTTTTTCATATTATACCATGCATTATCAACTGGCCATTTATCATTGAATGCGTCACTATAACACTTCAACTATATACGTCTCAGATGGCCAAGTGAACCACATGTTATGCACTCTCAGTCAAGTAACAAAACATCATATATAATAATTTGAGTATTTTGCTCCAAAAGATATAGATAACATTCTTTAATTACATAAGTAATATGCAATTACCAACCTCCAACCCCAAAAACGTCAATAACAAAAATAACGTATAGCTATCAACTTACTTATTTATTTGAAATACCACAAACATCCTAAGTACTCATTCTTTTATAAAAAGGAAGATATCACTTATGGGTGCTTCAAATAGTTGCTTTAGTAGCTTTGAAACAACGCAATAAGCACGGCTTTCTCCATGGCTCACCATAGCTATTAATTACACAGCAAAAACATATTTTTATCAATCTAAGACTAACTATGATAATACACTTGGCACATACAGTTTCTCAATATTTCAAGATCCTCGTACGCTGTAAAGTTAAAAATGAAGTCTGACAAGGCTAGTGCGAATATTCGCTGCAATTGTTGATCCTAAGATAGTCGTTCTAGATAGCTTTGGAAATGAGAAAATGTGACAATTTTGTCCTGCTATGCATCAATATTGAATGGTATGAAAGCTCTCAACTCTAAGCAAATAGTAACGGGCTAAAATGGGTCAAGTCGAGCAAACCCACCGACATTTTTATTCGTTTTTCCTTCAGTTTATAAAGAAATGATATACAAATTATTGTGTTAATCAACTATATTAGTCAAATATTAATCTAAGCTAATTTTAGTAACTATTTTTCAAAAAAAAAAATCCCTTTTGACCCGTTAGATGTAAAACATATTTGCATTTCCTAAAGCTTAGCCTTTCGAACTCTCTCTTTTAGTTGTCATGCAGCCATGTAAATGCCTCTTACCACCGATTTCAAAGTGTTCTCCTATAAGGCTAAAAAAAATGTGTTTGCTGAAGTGCTCAGCCTCGGTGTAATGAATAGCCGATTGAATCGTATTTAAGCACACCACTACACCTTTGGTCTAAGAAAACTTTATCTCATTTTGGCTAAAACATTGAAAATTTCAAGGGATGGATTTAGGAAAGTGAAGTATGATGACTTAAATTAAAAAACCATAAAAGCTGATAATATGTCCAAAAAGTAAAATAATTCCATGATAAGGTATCAAATTGAAATGAAATACATATAGAAAATTTATAAAATGCAGAAAGACATGTTAGAACTTATGTTTACCATATACTACAGGAGGCAAGTTTGTAAAACTTACATAAATACACTGCTTCAGGTCAAGTATTATCACTAATGGGTCAAGTATTATCACTAATGGGTCAGATAAAAGTTAGTTAAACGGTTACTCCTTCAAGAGCCACCGTGAGTCCGTGCCTACTACTCCGATAACTAATATTCACATCTTATCAACCCGTACATACAGCTGAAAGTAAACAAAAAGGTACAACTAACTATAAAACATTCCAGTCATTTAAAACTCGCAAAACTAAACAACCAAACTGCTTATAATCACTAAAACGACATGTGCTCATCTTTTATATAATATAGGATATATTTAAAATAATTTTCTATGGAAGATAGATATTAAGGTACTGAACCCGTATGCAGGTCGAAACTATGTTTTAAGTGTGTGAAATTGAGAATATTTGGCACTATCTGTGGAACATTTGGCACTCAGTTGTTGCATGCCTTCTTCTTATTATTATTTGTTAGCAACTGGATTTGTTTTATACATTATAGTTGGAAAATGTTTAAAAAGGCTATGAATACTACATCATTCTAAAACACAAATTTTTGCCAAGATAAATCAACTAAATCAATCTAATGAGATGCTTTTGACTTAAATATAATGTAAAAAAGTGAATGTGCGGTTGTTCGTTACATAAACTAAACTCTCTAGAATGAGATTTTAACATAGATGTGAAATGTCTGTCACTAAGAATATATATAAACCTGCTGAAAAAGTGATTTCTTCATCATCACTGATCCACGTATACTCATTTGATCGATCATAACAATCCCAATACTACCATTTTCGTTTCCTCTGAAAGCCAGTAAATATCGGACATAATCTTTATAAATTAGGGAATCTGTTTTACACGATAGCAAAAAAAATCTAACGCATGGCAAAAACAGAACTAACCTGGCATTTTGCAATGCCTAAAGCAGTTTGAAGCTCCCTACAAAGTTCATAAAAATCTTTGGACTTAAGCCCTCTCTCTTCTGTCTAACCCATGTTTAATTAAGCCGACTCCATCTAGAAAGTCAAAAACAAAAAATCAAAATCATTTTATAGAAATCAAAAATGATACTTTTGGGGGTATTTGAATTACCTTATTTTTCCAGCTCATGGGCTTATATTTTTTCAGTTTATGAGGTAGCTTAGTTAGGCTTATGGCTTATTTGTAAGACATTGTAATATACGCAGTTGAGTTTATGTAGCAGGCATAACGGCAGCAACAAAGCCCTACCAATCTTGAGGAAATAGTTTCGCAAGCCATCCTAATGGAAAATACCCGTTGGAACAGTAACAATACCCATCCAACTCGCTTTGTAGCTACCTCTAACTTAAGTATCATGGACAAGTTGTTAAAACATAATTTCATGAACATTATTGGGAAGGTTGAAGTCCCATTTTCACTTGAAGCAACTATAGTTCGATTCTTGATTTCTTTTTCAGTACCAAGCGTCCGGCTAGTATCAAACACACCTAAATCATCAATCAAAATACAAAAACATAAAACTGCAACTCAATTACATAAAAAAAACAAAAACCCTAAATCTATTATCCATTACTTAGCTTGCTGATATAAATTTAAAACATACCTTTGATTAACCAAAAATCCTGTTTTCCCATTGCGCTTGCCATTTATACAAACATAAAACAGATTTTAAATCCACATATGTGTCCATGATTAGTGGTGGTCGGATGGTGGTAGAAGGCAGCGATTGGTCTTCCAGATTTTTTGCTGGAATATGTTCTTTGGTGGTCGATTGATGGGTAGAAGGTAGGATTTGTATTGTTTACACTCAGGTCCTTGAAGTTTATAATATTTACTCCGTTTTTTTGAAGTTTGTTTTTTTACATTTATGACACATATATTTTTTTGTGTTTTTTTTTCCTTCTACACGAAATTTATCAATTTTGACCAAAATCAATTCAATTTTGACTTTTATTGACCAATCATATCGCATGATTTTGCCTACGTGTCAAAATCGAGCAATCCTATTGGTCCAATTTTTTTTTCCCATAAGATTGTTTTGTCAAAAACACTCCGAAATGATGTAATTCTTTTATTATACAAAAGATTTCGCTATCTAAGAGTAAAAATTTGTCTACAATAAAAGGAGAATACCCATTCTTAGAATATAAATGTCTAGAAGTAATATTTGAAAAAATTTAAGACTTTATTCCAAATGACAAAATTGTCAAAATTGCAATTTACCATGATAGTGCAAGACTTCAAATTGATTTTGTCCTCTTTTTATGTTCGCTATCTCAGAGTAAAAATTTGTCAATTTAAGAGTAAAAACTTGTCAATCTTAAGACGGCGACAACAACAAGAACAACATATCCAATCCCGTCGGGGCGAGGTATGAGGAAGGTAGAATGTAGACAGATCCTACCCTACCTCAGGTTAGACCTGGGAGTAAGGAGACTGCTTCCAGAAAGATCTTCGGCAAGTGTGTGTGCTAAAAGTGCTCAGAAATAAGTGCATGTGTGAAAGTGAGCAATAACAAGGATACGCAGACATAAGATAAAAGGATAAAACAAGCATACAAACATACATAGCAGATAAGCACAAAAACCATTAAAAGAACATAAGAGAAAAGGACATATATAAGCAAAGATAAGCAAACGTCGCAAGAAATCCAGAAAAAAAAGAAAAGATAAGGCGCAAAAGAGGCACGGAGACACGAGCATAGCATACAAGAACAAAAGCAAAAACGCAAAAAGCAAAAGGGAAAGAGCACCAAGAAAAACGCAAGCAAAGAAAAAGAGGCTTAAGGCAAACAAGACCAAGGCCTATGAAAGCAACAAATATCTAAGCAGGGCAACGCTATAGGGCTTAAAGCTAAGGTGAAGCAAAAGAAGCAAAATACACCACTAAACGCCTAAAGCCTAATGGGAACTAGCTAAGGGATATATATAAGCATGATTTACAACACTTTAATGTATGGTTTACAACACTTTAATGCACTCAATTTTAAAACTTACAAGAAATCAAGCATGGTTTACAAGACTTTAATGCACCTAATTTTCAGAATTACAACAAAGTAAGCATATTGTACAACAAAATAAAGCGTGGTGTCATTTTAGGACCAAAATTCTATCAAACAACATTAATGCTATTAAAAACACCCTTTACCAAAAATTACAATCTTTTAAATACAATGTACAATAGCTGCAACTAATTTTCAGATTTACAAGAAAAATATGCATAGTGTACAACAAAATAAGCATGTTGTAATTTTCAGACTTACAACATTAATGCTATTAAAGTGGTCAATATTATTAATGACTATAACGACTACTACTTACAAGAAAAGAAACATAGTGTACAACACTTTAATGCACATAATTTTCAGACGTATAAGACAAGAAGCATAGTGTACAACAAAACACCACATTAATGTTATTTAATGTAGTCAATTATTAATCTGGTCAATAAATACAATTAATACAGTTATTAAAACACCCCTTACATAAGAAATACAAATTATCAAGCATATTGTACAACCAAATTAAACACAATTCCTGTATTAAATTTCACTGCTACAAATAATAAAGCACATTATACAAATATTCAAGCCCGAACGGGCAACGGGCCAAATGGGCTTGAGCCCGAACGGGCGCGGACTAAACGGGCTCGAGCCCGAACAGGCACGGGCCAACGGGTACGAGCCCGAACGGGCACGAGCTATATGAAATTTTTGATATCCGTAAATTTATTATCAAAAAGAATATAATAAACTAAAATACATTATTTATCGAAAAATTTTATTTCAGGGTACCCGCCGTTGCAACGCGCGGGTACCGTGCTATTNGTGAGTATATCTTTGTATATTAATAGAAGATTGTATCTTGGAGAATACTCCATCTTGTAATTATAAATATCCCTCCAATGTGAGATGAATAAAACAATTCTCTGTATCTTTGTTGTTCTTGTTCTTCTTATTATTCACAACATATATATATGGGATCTTTTGAGAAGGGTTCTTAAAATGAGAAGGTTAGGAAGCCACCAAATTGTGCCATGTGTCCCATCCCCATTCCCCCTTTTTTTAACTCAAAAGGTATATTAGTCGATTTACATGGTTATATATATAGTTTTTTTTTTCTTTTTCTATTTTTCTTATTTTTTGCTCCCATCTCTCTTGACTCTACACCACCGTCTCTTCCATCACACCACCGTCCCACCACCTTCTACACCACCGTCTCTTCCATTACACCACTGTCCCACCACCTTCTCTCCACCGTTTCCATCATCTTCTCCACCTGTCACTTTATCATCTCCCCTTTTCTTCAGCTTTTTCACTTCCAAACAAACAAACCCTAATTTTCACAATTTAAAAAAGATTTGACCAAAATTGATTCAATTGATTGAATTAACGGATCCTATTGTTGTTTAATTGACCGGTACATGTAAAAGCTATACAACAGCCTTGGGATTCAAGTAGCCTTAGGTTTTAGTTCATTGTTGGCGGATCTCCTTTAAGTCCTTGCGAGGATTTTCAATCTAGTCGGAAAGTTCATGGTGTTATCGGGATCTGTCATTGTCCGTCTTCGCCTGATTTAGATGTTGTAGTGGAGGAGTTTGGGAGTTTGTGTAAAGGTTATAGTTTCGCGGTTGTTAAGAGGTGTTTCGCGCTTGCGCCTGGTGATACTCAGGTTGTTGTTACTTTGATCGCGTTTGCTGATGAGTGTGTAAATACTCATCATTTTTACCTAATCTGAACTGCCAAAACATCCAAAAACACCCAATAATGCATCAAAATAGTGAAAATATTCCAAAAGTGTGTTTTATATGTTTTAGATGCAAAATGTTTGAAAACAAATGAAAAACGAACAAAGTTTGCACAATTGGCAGTTTTAGTCCCTCAACTTTCACAAATTGTCAAATCTAGTCCCTGGTTATTTCAAATCATGCAAAATATCATAAAAGGTCCTTGGGGATTCATAAGTTGTCAAAACAAATCCTTTGAATATCAAAAAATCACAAATTTACAACTTTGGTCCCCCAAGTTTGAAAAATGTCAAAAATAGTCCTTGGTGATTTAAAAAAAAAGTGAAAATAATCAAAAATAAACCTTGTACTATTCATAAATGACACAATTGGTCCTTGTGGTAAAATTTTGGAAAATTACATGTTTGGTCCCTGGAGTTTCACAAGTTGACAGAAATGGTCCGCGATATTCAAAATGGGAAAAAGGCAACTATGGTCCTTATACTATTCACATATGGCAAGAATAGCCCCTTGGAAATACTTTGGAAACTTGTCAAAACCAACCCTAAAAAATCCAGAAATTACACAAATGGTCCTTGTGAATTTATAATACCAAACGGACCTTTTATAACTTAAAAAACCCAAATCCAAAATAAACCCAACACCCCTTGCCAGTCACCTCACCACCTCCACCACTTGCCTCCATCACATCCCACCGCCCAAACCTAACCCACTACCCCCCACAATAAATGCCACCACCCCTCCACAGTGCAAATTGCAGTTTACCATTTTTGGCGCCAAAACACGTGGAAGGCTTAGATTGAGTTTCAGAGATCCAATGGTCAGGAATTCAAGTGGGAAAGATGCAGAGATGTCCAAGAACCCTAATTTATCACTATAAATAGGACATTGTAGCCATTTGATAAGGCATGTAGTCATTTAGTAGTAATTTAGTGTCGAATTTATGTAAACTCAATTTCTAGTTGTTAAGTTTAAATTTCAAAGCTTGTAATCTGTTCCTTAAATGTAATTTGAACTTTTGGAAATCAAAATTCTCAAATATTTAAGTTAAATCTCTGTTTTGCATTTTCAATTTTCAAATTCTGTTTTGGTCTAAATTATGCTTTAAGCTTGAAGTTACTGAATCATAAGCTCACTTAGGACTTAAATAGACTTAAGAAAACATAAAAAGTAAAAAATTCAGAAAACAAAACAAACACAGGGTACCTATGCATTTAACTGTGGAAAGCTTTGGAAGTTGCCTACAATGGAGGGGCAAGATGGACTTTACCAGCTTATTCTCTGAATAAGCTGGAGCTTGTTGAGCTTAAAGATACTCTAGTCAAGCTAGAGTGGAGGTTTTCCATTTTTAGTTTCTCAAAATTCAAGTTTTAGTGTAATTTTCCATTTTACTGTGTTAGTACTTATCATTGCTTATCTCTGTGTTTTTATGCTTATTTAGTGTTGGTTAGTGATACTAGTGCTTAAAATCTTAGGCTTGTTAAGTGATTTTCATTGTTGCTCAAAATATAATTTTAACTGTCAAAATAGGATTTGTGATCATCTTGTGCTATTGCTGTCATTATCTGTGTTCTTGTGCTCAATTCAGTTTAAGTTGATATAATTGATCAGTGGGAACCAAATTTGTGGTCTAAAGCAGTGAAACCTTTTGAAAAGTAAAAATTGATTCAGAAAAAGTGTGTTTGGATTTGTTGTCATAGTTGTGATCCTGTGTATTTGGTTGTTGTTTATGCTTGGCACATGTTTCTTTGATCTCATTTAGGTCTGAGATATCATAAAATACAGTGGTCATTTGTCAAAAAGTCAAAATCACTTGTGATCTCAACTTAGTGATATTCTGTCAAAGTTTTTGAGTCCAAAATCATCAAATTCATTCAATAGTTGTTAGGGTTGCTAGATTTCATGTTCTTGTAGTCTAATATAACATAATCAGTAAGCTAGATTGATCCTAAGTTCATAAAAGTCAACTTTGCTCATAAATCAAAAAAGTCAATTTGACAGTTAAAAAGTTTTTGAATAAAACAGTTGATTTAATTGTGATCTTGTTATTGGGAGTTAGGGTATAAGCTTATAGGGAGTTAATATTTTGTTGCTAATCTTTACTAGGGTATTTTTGTTTAATTTTTATTCAGCTTGTAAACTGCTTATTGAGTGGCTTTTTCTTAGTGCATTTTTCAAAATCTGTCCTGTGTCACAGTTTTAACCAAAAATCATAACCCTGCACAATCGTTATTAGTGAGTGTTAGTTTGTGATTCTTGTTGATTTAGGTTAATTTGTTGCTTGTTAACATATTCCAAAAAGAAAATCATATTTTGGAAATCATTTGCTCCCAAAAAGTTGTTCTTGAAATTGTCTGTTTTCCAAAAACCTCCCCTGTGCACAGACTTTTACCCATTTTCACAAGCTTGCACAGGGCTTATTAGTAGACCCCACACTGTGATTTTTAGCTTTTTAGAAAGCCCATAAGCTAATCTTTAAGGCTCAATTCTTGTTTTGCATTTCCAAGTTCATTTAATAGGTCTGCTAGTTCCATCTTTTTTTGTCTCTTTTCCACTGTGTAAACTGAGTCAGTATACACTGACTCATCAACCCCATTTTTACAAGCTCACCAAAAGTTCTACAGTGAACCATAAGCTCCACTTTTTGGCTCATTGTGAAGCTAACCCAGCCTATTTTTCATATCAAGTTTCATTTTAGACCCTAGATCACTTCTGTGGGCCCCACAAGGTCTGCAAGTTTGTCCCAAGTCTGTGTGAAACTGTGGTAATTTTGGATTGCTTATTTGTGCTTATTGCTTATTCTGTCATATATACCTGTTGATTTTAGTTCATTTAGGTCCCATTAAGTTGTTTGTAACTTCTTTAATCATCTGTGATCATTGTGTGGCTTCTTTCTAGCTTTTGCATAGCTAGTTTGACCAAAGTCAAACTGCTTAATCATTTAGCATCTCACAGTGCTTATTTTTGAGTTTCATAAAAAGAGTTTTCATAAAAGTTGTTCATTTCTGTCATATAATCAAGTCTCAAAAAGAAAAATCCAAAAATAATTACTTTTTAAGAAAAGTGATAGTTTCTATTTAATATAATTTAGATTTTAATTTTTCTTTTCAAATTTTTATTAAGTACTTATCTGTTTTTATAATTTTCTTAAATTCCTAGTATCTTAAAGTATTTGTATAAATTTTATTAGAATTTTCCCTGTTCATTTAGTATTAATTAGAATTAAAAATAGTTTAATTAATAATTAGTTAATATTAGTAATTAAATAGTTTTAATAAATTTTTGTTAAACAGTAGTATAATTTTATATTTTTCCTAAGTTCTAAATAATATTTAGCACTTCTGGTAATTTTCCCATAATTTCTACTGTTTATTTAGATTTAATTTTAATTAAAACAGTTTAATTAGAAAAATCAAAAAGAAAATAGTTTTAGTGTTTAAAATTAATCTCAGATCCATTTTTATAATTTTTCTAGTTTGTATACATTGTTTAGAATCTGTAAAAATTGGATTTGTAATTTTTATCTTTTCATTTTCTATTTTTCTTATTTAATCTAGTTTAATTAACCTTTATTTAATAGTTTAGTAATTAATTAATAAAAGATCCACAAAAAGACAAAAATAGTTATTTTTAATTTTTATATTTCTTTTAAGTCATTTTAGATTTTTAGAAATTAATTTTGCAAATTTTTAGTGTAATTTGTAATCTTAATCCTTTTTAGATTTGTTATAAATTAGTTTTAATTATGTTTTTAAATAGTTTTATTAATTAATTAATATTTAAATATTAAAATAATCAAAAAAATAATTTTCTTTTTCATTTAATTTTATTTTCATTTTAAGTTTGAAAGAGTTGCATTTTCACCCCCTGTAGATTAATTTTGCATATTTCCACTTTCCCAGTTCGCATTTAGATTTTTAGGGTTAATTGTAATTCTGTGTTTCTTAATACTGTTTATTATCATTCCAAGCAATCATTAGTGTAAAAACCAATCAAAATCTTTATCTGGTTACTTTTCCTTAATCACTCATTCCAGAACGTTTTCCCAAAACACAATTTCAATCTCGTCGGGATATAACGACCCGGGAATACACTGTGCTTACACCGGATCATTAATTGATCACTCTCTCCCTCATTTGACTTAGTTGACCACACCTGGTTGACTGGTTAGTTTGGGAGGAGTCAAAATTTGGCGCCGCTGCCGGGGAGGTTGTTGCGTGTTTTAAAAAACGTTTAGGTTTAGTGGTTTTCAAAACCCTCCTTGTACAAATCACATCACTT
>LBNU01035858.1:40641-76990 GCA_014162995.1 Artemisia annua | reverse complement strand
CCATCTTCTCGAGGATACAAATACATACTCGTGGCTGTTGACTACTTATCCAAATGGGTTGAGGCGAAAGCCTTACCCACCAACGATGCCCGAGTTGTTGTGAAATTTTTGAAATCTCTTTTTGCTAGGTTCGGTACTCCACGTGCCATCATTAGTGATCGTGGTACACACTTCTGCAATGACAAATTTGATAAAGTCATGCAAAAGTACGGTGTAACTCACCGTCTTTCCACTGCGTATCACCCCCAAACAAGTGGGCAGGTGGAGGTTTAGAACCGTGGTATTAAAAGGATTCTGGAGAGGACAATCGGTGAAAACCGTGCCTCTTGGTCGGATAAACTGGATGATGCACTCTGGGCCTTCCGTACAGCTTACAAAACACCCATCGGGTGTACTCCTTACAAGCTTGTATACGGGAAGGCGTGTCATCTGCCGATTGAGCTTGAGCACAAAGCCTACTGGGCCTTGAAACATGCAAACTTTGATCTCCAGACAGCGGGTGATCACCGTAAAGTTTAGCTGAATGAATTAAATGAACTTCGGGATCATGCATACGAGAACTCTTTGATTTTCAAGGAAAAGACAAAGAAGATTCATGACTCCAAGATAGAAAACGCGTTTTCAACGTTGGTGATCGAGTCCTTCTTTTCAACTCCAGATTGAAGATCTTCTCGGGCAAACTAAAAACCCGTTGGTCTGGCCCTTTCACTGTGACTAAAGTCTATCCATATGGTACCGTCGAATTATCTCAAACAGACGGACCAAATTTCAAAGTGAACGGTCACAGGTTGAAGCATTACTTTGGAGAGGACANAAAAAAAAAAAAAAAAAAAAAAAAAAAAAAAAAAAAAAAAAAAAAAAAAAAAAACATTCATCATCACCACTTTAAAAGAAGTGATAGCTTCTATTTAAGAAGCTTTATTTTTGATGGTTCTCACACTTGCCTCAATCTAAACGTTTTACATCTCAAAGTATCGACATAATGGCCGGGACTTTGAATATTGAGGACAATATTCAATTCTAGTGTGGGGGGGAAATTCTGGCGAATTTGATCACGTTTTTTCCATCTAAAATGCCTTAATTCCCCCATTTTGGCCAAAATTTTTTCCTGGTGTGAGTGCTTTGCACTAACACGACAAATGGTTATCAGTCCACCATGTCTCATCCACAAAAGGTCTGGCTAATCCGGAAGCAAACGGCTCCCGGTAAAGATATCTCAAATCCGTTGATGGCTTGCAATTTGCCAAAAATTGCATGGTAATCAGCTCACCATATCCTAATCAGTAAAGAGTTGGCTAGTCCAGAGGCAAACGGTTTCTGGTAAAGACAAATCAAACCCGTTGACAGCTGGTGGTTTGCTCAAAATCACATGGTTATCAGTGTACCATGGTTCTCACTTGAACTGAAACATTTGGCTACTCCAGAAGTAATGGCTTTTGATAAAGAGACATCAAATCCATTAAGTTTTCCAAAAAGATTGCTAGGGACTAGCAATATCTTAGTGTGGGGGATTGATGAGTGTGTAAATACTCATCATTTTTACCTCTGCCAAAACATCCAAAAACACCCAATAATGCATCAAAATAGTGAAAATATTCCAAAAGTGTGTTTTATATGTTTTAGATGCAAAATGTTTGAAAACAAATGAAAAACGAACAAAGTTTGCACAATTGGCAGTTTCAGTCCCTCAACTTTCACAAATTGTCAAATCTAGTCCCTGGTTATTTCAAATCATGCAAAATATCATAAAAGGTCCTTGGGGATTCATAAGTTGTCAAAACAAATCCTTTGAATATCAAAAAATCACAAATTTACAACTTTGGTCCCCCAAGTTTGAAAAATGTCAAAAATAGTCCTTGGTGATTTAAAAAAAAAAGTGAAAATAATCAAAAATAAACCTTGTACTATTCATAAATGACACAATTGGTCCTTGTGGTAAAATTTTGGAAAATTACATGTTTGGTCCCTGAAGTTTCACAAGTTGATAGAAATGGTCCTTGGATACTCAAAACTCCAGAAATTACACAAATGGTCCTTGTGAATTTATAATACCAAACGGACCTTTTATAACTTAAAAAACCCAAATCCAAAATAAACCCAACACCCCTTGCCAGTCACCTCACCACCTCCACCACTTGCCTCCATCACATCCCACCGCCCAAACCTAACCCACTACCCCCCACAATAAATGCCACCACCCCTCCACAGTGCAAATTGCAGTTTACCATTTTTGGCGCCAAAACACGTGGAAGGCTTAGATTGAGTTTCAGAGATCCAATGGTCAGGAATTCAAGTGGGAAAGATGCAGAGATGTCCAAGAACCCTAATTTATCACTATAAATAGGACATCAGATTATGTTGTTAAAATAAGTTATACCGCTCTTGCTTGTTTTGACATGTATCGGTAGCTATGGAATAGTAACCAATTGGTGAAATATATGTTGTTGATATTGAACTAGCGTAGCTTCTTTTTCTATTTTATTTGCTAACTGTTCTTAATTATATCATTGATATACTTGATGAATTTTTGATTTTCAAAATCATGGTTATTATTAGGTTGCTTGTTAAATTATTGATGGCGCTTATTTGTAAACAGGTTGTAGAAATTTCTACCTCCAAGACCGGCAAGCACGTCATGCTAAGTGTCACTTTATTGCTATCGACATCTTCAATGGCAAGAAGCTTGGAGATATTGTTCCATCTTCTCACAATTGTGATGTATGTAGCTACTTTTTCAATAAGCTACTTCGTTTTTGCTTGATGTATGTAGTCACTTTACATATATATTGATTTTGGGTTGATTGTATCGTTATATATCGAATACTTCGTTTGTTTATTTTGAAATGATTAAGTGGACGAATGAAGTTGAATAGTTTTGTTTCATATTTTTTTGGTAATTTACAGGTTCAGTTTTGGTAGATTTTTTACGGAAAAAATCTGGAAATGCAGCAATAGCTTTTTTTTTAGTATAATATCGTTCTTTTTTCTTTTTTTTTTTTTTTTTTTTTTTTTTTTTTTAATTTGGGAAGTATATATGGTTTGAAATTGCTGAATATTGATCAGTAAGAATATATTGTTAAATTTTGTTGGGAGGCTATTTAAAGATCCCAATACATCATATAATGATGATGACTTGCCTATATAATGATGAGTCAAATTTGAATGAGGATTAATTATTTTAGAAGATTTGTGGCGTGTAGGAACTCAATCTCACTTATTATTTGCCTAGACTGCTTTCAGAAATGAAAAAGAGAACACAATAGTTGAAACTTGAAATTAAAATTGATGAAAGGTTAACACAAAACACAATCTAACTATCTAAAGTCTTTGTGTAGATTCTATTGAAAGATGAGTAGTTTTTCAAAGAAAAAAAAGTCGAATGTTCTGAAAGTAAGTTTGTAATATTATTAAAAGCTATTCCGATGATGATTTGTGTAAATATATGGAGACAGGTGATCATTGCAAGGAAGAATCACGGCTCGTGTGGCATTAGATGATCAAGTCATTGCCATTCATTCTCTACGATGTCCGTATTGTGATTATGTGATACAAACATTGGGTCATTGCCTAGCTCAATGGAAACTTTGAGAAAAAGTATTTTGTTTGTGGCGTAGTTGTTCAGTTTGATTAAGGGCATATCCAATTCAATTAGAATATAATGTAACTTCAAAAAAAGAAAAGAAAAGAAAAAATTATAATGAAAGAGATGTATTTAGTGCAAAAAAATTATAAATAGTTGTACATACACAACTTTTGATTTGGACAATTGGATTTTGATCAATGGCCATTAATTGTCCAACTAGACTCAAGTTATGTATAACAACTTGAGAGGACCTTTTCTCCCATAAGATATTTGGATGAGCTCACTAGCTATGTTTTCAGCATATTACTTTTGGTATATTTGGTAATTTTAATTGTGGTCCCTCTAATTTGAATTGTCTATTTTAATTTTGGAAAGGTGTGTGGCTATTTTAGGACGGAGAAGTGATTGCTTTGGCATGCTTAATTTTACGCCTAAGAAAGATCATCATACATTTGACAATATCAATGGTAAGTTTGAAGAGAGAGTGGATTAGGCATCCAAATCATTTCCGTTTTAAAAAAAAATCACTTGCAACAAAGAAAAGATATAAATAACTACTTTATCTATTTTTTTAAATACTTTCTATAACAAACAGCTTATATTTAATTGGTGTATCGTTTAAAATTGACAATTAGTTAACTTAAATCAGTATTTATACACATATACTCAATAAACTACGAGAAAAGTTTGTTATAGATCATAAATTCTTTTAAGATCAATGAATAAATTATATCAACATTATTTCATTAAACTAAATAAGCTAACTTTTATCTTCTTTTTATAAATTAAATATTTCACAAATCGTTAATCGTTACGTGAAATGAGTCATAACATTGCGACGAGATTTAAATCATAAAAAATTGCACTTCTATATAATTTCAACGAACTTTTTTAAGTTTTTTTTTTTGTAATTGTTGAAATTTACACAATGAAAAATTACATGTGATTTGTAAAATTAGAGTTGATTTGTTATCTTAAAAATCATATATTAATCATTAAAATCACATGTGATTTGTGATTTCACACATGATTTTTAGAAGAACAAATCACATGTGATTTTTCAGGGCGCAAAATCTAGCAATAAAAAACTCGAAAAAAGAGTTTATTGAAGTGCCCGTATACTGAAAGATAAAAAAAATCTCATTGTGACGTTGTATTTTTTTGTCGCTTAACGATTTATCGTTTGGAAGATATTTATTTTTAAGATAAATTTGGAAAATGAGTTTTTATTTTGATTAAAAATGAATGGTTATAATTTGTTTATTGAATTTTATATAATTTATGATCTGTGTTGATTTTATCTCCATAAATTACAGAAATTTTTTTTGTGACACAAAAATCATGACGGAATGAGTAACTCTCTGTGCCTCACACAGAAAAAAAAATCAAGGAACTAGATAGGAATGTCTTGTATAATACTTTGTTATATGTTGCTTTGAAGAGAGAGAGAGAGAGAGAGAGAGAGAGAGAGAACTTTCAAAATTACTACTATTATACATTTTGTTTATGAGTAATATTCAAGTTATTACTATGTATACATTTTGTTTTCCCGGCCATTAATAGACTTGATACATTTCATGAGTTGAGATCCATGAAGAATCCATACATGCCATAGAACCTATCAACCAATCATAGCAATCCATTTATATCCATTTATACTTTTCACATTTTTTTAAAAAACAACATATCTTGCAAACGGTAAATCTTCAAGCTACAAAAAAATACAATCAGGACGAGAATTAAATCATCTTTCTATAGATATGCATTGTTATATACTTTCTACGAATTTTTTTTTTTCCGACAAACATTTTTTTTTTTTTAGATTTCCGCCCAGAAAAATCATATATGATTCGTAAAAATCACATATGATTTGATTTTTACAAATCACATATGATTCTTACGAATCATATATGATTTTGAAAATCATATATGATTCGTAAGAATCATATATGATTTGATTTTAACGAATCACATATGATTTTTACAAATCATATATGATTTTTCTGGNAACGGTAAATCTTCAAGCTACAAAAAAATACAATCAGGACGAGAATTAAATCATCTTTCTATAGATATGCATTGTTATATACTTTCGACGAATTTTTTTTTTTCCGACAAACATTTTTTTTTTTTTAGATTTCCTCCCAGAAAAATCATATATGATTCGTAAAAATAATATATGATTTGATTTTTACAAATCACATATGATTCTTACGAATCATATATGATTTTGAAAATCATATATGATTCGTAAGAATCATATATGATTTGATTTTAACGAATCACATATGATTTTTACAAATCATATATGATTTTTCTGGACGGAAATTTTGAAAAAAAAAAGTTCGTCGAAAGTATATGACAATGTATATCTATAGAAAGATAATTTAAGGGTAATGATATGTACACATAACATTTTACTTTGCACACATAGAATTAATGAATAAAGACAAAAATACTCTATGTAATTTTATGTGTGCAAAGTAAAATCACATGTGTACATATCACTTCCCATAATTTAATTCTCATCGCGATGGTATTTTTTTTTCGCGTAACAATTTACGGTTTGCGAGATATTTAATTTTTAAAAAGAGGGTGAAAGTTTATTTTTTTTATTTTGATAAAAAAATTAGTGGCTAAGATTGCTTGATTGGCTTTATGGTAAAACTTAGTTCTACTGGCTACATTTCATAGTGTGATTTATTGTGACAAACTTTCAAAATTAAACTCATCTTTGAAAAAAAAAAATATATATATACGAATGTTACTAGCTTATTGTCAAAAAAATATATAACTCGATTATTTGATTACTAATGATATCAAACAGTTTCTAATATGACATGTATTTGCTACTGTGTCGGGTATTGTGACACAGTATGAGTAAGGATCAAATGAGAAATATAAGTAAGATGAGAAGAATGAAAAAAAAACTACAACCACAAATATTAGATGCACTCACAAAAATAGATGCATCTCCCTATTATTTCTCTTTCCTTATTTAAAATATGTGGCTACAATTTTTTCTCACTCTTCTCATTTTAATAATTCTTCTCACTAGATCCATACTCTACAGTATGAGTAAGGATCAAATGAGAAATATAAGTAAGATGACAAGAATGAAAAAAACTACAACCACAAATATTAGATGCACTCACAAAAATAGATGCATCTCCCTATTATTTCTCTTTCCTTATTTAAAATATGTGGCTACAATTTTTTCTCACTCTTCTCATTTTAATAATTCTTCTCACTAGATCCATACTCTACAGTATGAGTAAGGATCAAATGAGAAATATAAGTAAGATGAGAAGAATGAAAAAAAACTTCAACCACAAATATTAGATGCACTCACAAAAATAGATGCATCTCCATATTATTTCTCTTTCCTTATTTAAAATATGTGGCTACAATTTTTTCTCACTCTTCTCATTTTAATAATTCTTCTCACTAGATCCATACTCTATACAGTATATGTAATTGATCGTTATGATATTTGTTTGAAGATGATTAACGAAGTGAGGAGTTTTGACTGTTTAACCTATCCGGCCATATATACATGTGGGCCATGTGGTTCTTCTAGTCTTCTCGATTTACTATTATCTGGGATCATTATTTAATTTGCTACAATCAATACCCGTAAACATAAGGTAAAATGACTATTTTACCCTTCGACTTTTTAAAGTCGACTTTTTTTTTCGGTAAAAGATCAACGACCCGGTAAATATATTACTCCAAAAAGCATTTAAGTACAACGGATATGGGTGAATCCCATATCTCAGCCCGTTACATAGGCGAAAAGCTTAAATAACAAGATACTTCCTATTTTCTAAAAGAGAAAACAAACCACTAACCACATGATAACAAAAGACTCCGACGAAAATATAAACTACTTCCTACGACCTTGGAGATTAAAGCCATACATGGCATTAAGAGCATCCAAATTCCCTGGAAGATCATAAATTTGCTTTGAATAATCATCATAGTCATCAAACTCATCTTCACGCTCATGACCACCACCAAAAAGATTTGCTGATTCGTCGAACGTGTTAAGAACCTCATCATCATCACTATCAGAAACTACAACCTCACCCACCTTTGAAAATGAGTTAGCCCTCTTAATGGAAGAGGTAGACGGAATAGGATGACCATCATCATCCACAAGAGTAGCTTTCCCATCAATAAGTAGCTTTTCAAGCTTCCCAATTTTCTCAACTAGAGGAGTAGAACCAACTTCCTTAGTTCCCATTGAATCACTCACAAGCGGTTCTTGTGATGCATTACCGTTTAACGACTCATCCTTATTAGCTTCCATTGTACGACCAGAATCTACATCCTTGTTGGTGTCAATAGTAGGAATACCAAAAGCATCCGTATCATCCATATTAAGAGCATCAAACTGGTTAGATGTAGAAATCTTCGTTCCACTCGAACTCGCCACATCAGAAGTCTTCTTCTTTGTGCCATCCACTTTCTTAGGTTCAGGGGGGGTTTTTTTGGGTTGATACTGAAACTGCTTACCCACAACAGGTTTAGTAAACCTTCCTTGACCCTTCTTCTTAGTGTTGACAGTCTTGAAACCATCATTAACAGTCTTAGTAGGTTGGACTGGAGGTAAAACAACTTTAGGACAATCAACCAACATATGACCAAAAATCTTACACTTATCACATCGCGGTGGTTTCCACTCATATTCAACCTGAATCTTCTCAATAGTAGATCCCGTACCATCAAGTAAGGGTATCTCAACAGTTAGGCTGTCCCGAAGTACCTCATCCGACTTCACATCAATCATACACCTAGCAAAACTACTGCGGCCCCATGATTCCTTGCACATCTGGCTAGTATAAGCATCTAACATTTTGGGCGTACCAATTAATGTGGCAAGAAGACTAAGACCATCATCAGAAAACATAGCAAGAGGAACATCATGGAATTTAACCCACACCGGGATGTTGGTCAAATCCTCTTTGAGTAAATTGGTGTTCAAGGTCCATGGTTTAAGAATAATTGGAACATTTCTAATCAACCAAGGACCGTTTTCAAGGACATCCTCAACACCTTTCTTCGAGTTAAACTTAAAGAAGAAGAACCCCTTTGCATTCATCATAACCTTCTGTATACCATACTTAGCCCACGTATTACGTACATAGTAATCAACAACAGGAAAAGCAAGACGTTGTCCAAGGAAATATCCGTAAAGAGTATTATCATACCTAGTGTTCACCTCTTCAAGCACTTTCATAGGGACCGAAAGATCGACACCATTTGATTTTTTGCTACATTCCAGCCTACGAAAGTTTGAAGTGTGTTTCTTAGGTTCATTAGAAGTAGCACCAGCATATGACTTAGAACCTTGCTTCGTAGCCTCCACACCAACCTTATCATCCCCATGTGACTTCATTACAACCTTATTAGAACCATGAGATTGGTTGGCATCCCCATTTGATCCATGTGATCCCTTTGGATCATTAACAAAAGAATCAAGCCGGCTTTACTTGTTTACTCTTGCCCACAACCGTACATAAATTAATATCACCATCATCAGCACTCCATTCACTAATAATAGGACCAGACCCACGTGATTGCATCTCTTGATTAGAACACCCAATATTCAAAACAGTCCCATGTGGATTTGCAGCACAATCAACAGCCCCAAGTGAATTTAAAGTCGACTTTGACTCTTGATCATTTGACTTTTGCTGTAACGTAAAAACAATTACCGTAATCGGTAGTTAAGCTTTAATTTTCCAAGTTAAATAATTTACTTTGGTTCGAATCATTACTCTATGAACGTTTTCGTTCACCTCTGGCTATATTTACCAACACAAGACTATGATAAGTCTATATATTCAAAATACTCAAATCTCACCAATAGTTCATATAAAAGGTTAACTATTACTTCATGTATATATCGCTCCTCTTTTTGATAGAAGCATATATATACTGCTGGCTTGTGGATGATCTACGTGTTTTGATGTTTGCCTCACATTCATTGGCGCTATTGCAAAAGACAAGTTTTTGATTGAATTGGATGGAGCCCTCGTACAATAATTATGGAGCTTGCTGGAACAAAACATACACTTACACATGCAGTTTCTGCAAAGATAATCAATTAAGGCATGGTTGATACTTGAAGGGACGTGATTCGTGGACTAATTACGTGCACTAGTTCATAATATGTCGTAATATACAGTATAAAAACATAATATATAACCAAGTCATGGTTAGAATATGAAGGGACGTAATTTTTAGACTAATTACATAAACCATGCATGTATAAGTTGTGGTTTCTATCTGAAAAGCGTGAATTATTTCAATATTTTTCTAATGCGTACGTACAAATCAGTTATTATTACTTTGGTATATTTTTTAAATAGTTTTGACAAAGGGTGTTGATTCATATATATAGACAACTAGTTGATTTGTATGTTATTAAAGTTGTATGGGTATAGTATAAACCGGCATATGCCTGGCCACTACTATTTAATACGAGATTATGTGCGTGATAATCAATATTCAGACAATAGACTTTTATAAATTCAATATCGGAACTGAAAATCAATCTGTAAACATAAACTCGCTGCAAGCTTGTTTGAGCTCCCATAAATCGAGCAAAATATCCTGTATATGTTTGTCATACACTAGTTAAACTTTGATTATGCACCTTTCCTTAAGAAAAGGAGAATTAGGGTTTCTGAGGAAATTGTGTTTACAAGAATGTGCTGTTTCAATTTTGAACCAATGAACGATCTAAGAGAATGACGAAGAAGTTTTGATTTCGTCGATAAGAATGTCTTTTTATTGGCGGTTTAAATGCAAAGCAAACTTTGTTCCTACGTAGCCAAAGAACCCTAAAGTCACCGCATTAAAACATTGACTTAACTTGGAGCTCATAAACTCGGTTAAATTAAATCACTCCGTGTGATTTAGTCTGTTGTTGGGATATCTGGTAAAACCCCTCATTTTTTGTTTATAAAACTGAAAAATATATCTTCCATTACATGATATTTTTGAAATTTTATTTTTTAAGTGGTAACCTATATTTAATTAGTTATAAAACAAAAAAGCTTTCATTACAAATATATTATGATATTTTTCGAAAAAAATGTAAAATTTAACAAAGCATAGCAAAATGGACGTCACCTTAAAGAGACTTCAAAATTACGTTTATTGGTATAGTTTGCTTGATGAAAAACTGTATAATTTTTACATATATATGATATCAAAAGACAATTGTTGTGTAATTTGTATGAAAAATAGTGTTTACGTAGAAAAATGGCACAACCGATAATTCACATGTAAAAATGAACGTGTTTTCGTCAATACATATTTTTTAGTCCTAAATTTAGTACAGTAATATGCCAGAAAATTATCAACATAGAAATAAATGGTAATTTGTGTCGTAAGAATGCAAATTTCCCAAAAATTTTCTAGTTAAATAAAGTTGTCAATAGGGTGATCACATGCGGTCTCGTGCAATTTCACTCGTATAAACATGTGGCTTTCATTTCAAATGAGTTCAAAGTGGTCCTCCATGTGATTTATTACAGACGATATGATACAACGTGTTTCATGCATGTTCTAGATATTATTCTTGAAATTTCATTCTATTCTGCCATACAATATTAATACACATGGTTATACTGTTTGGGAAAGATTGCTAAAAAGAATGAGTGATTTTTTATTTCAATAAAGACATATGTATGCTCAGTTTAATTGAAGATTTAACGACATGCATGTAAAAAATGATCATTACAAAAAGGAGTGTTTAATTCTCATTTGTAAATGTTAGGAAGGTAATATAATTCATCTTTTGCACCAAAAATAAAAAATAAAGGAGTGTTTAACAAAACTAACTGGTGGTGCAGAGGCTCAAACTTTTAAAAGCTTAAGCTTTTGCTTTTGGTCATATTTGACAATATAGCTGCAAATCATCAGACTTATTAATATAAATGAAATAAAAAAAAAACTTATGGTTTTGAAAAGCACCTAAAATTGTTGTACTTGAACAAAACTTATGTTAAAAAATAGCATATTAATCTTCAAAAAATTTAAACCTACATACACTACAAGAAAACTTATATAAGCTCTCAAGACAGAGCCGTATTCGAGGGTGTGCGAGGTGTGCTACCGCACAGGGCCTCAAAATCTTAGAGGCCTCAAAATATATGTCCCTTTATATATTTAAGAGCGCCAAAATATACTTCCAACTTCAAAATGTTAACAATATATGAAATTATGCTCTAAATATCATCTTAAAGTGGTCTAGAGTGACGAAGAACTCATTAAAACTTAAAGCTGGATGGTTACAATAAATTTTCATCATCATGTTTAGGCCTCATGAAATTTTTTGCACAGGGCCTCCGCTAACTCAGCTACGGCACTGTCTCAAGAGCTCTTCCCCAACTACACCCCTAAAATATAAAGTCAATAATACAAGGCGTATGCGCTATGCCGCTATGAAGCAGTGTTAGAGAGTAGACATTCATTCGTCTGTTATCACTACAAGAAACCACCTTTATTGACAAAACAGCTTTCGTCACTAACAGTATCAAAAATCGTCACTAAATCTGTTAGTGACCAAAACCAGAGTCGTCACCAGTCGTCACTATAGCTCCATCACTAATTCAATTAGTGACCATAATAGAATTCGTCACAGATTAGTGACAAAAAATGTCGTCACTTATGGGTTAGAGTGACAACTTCTATAAAACCATGAGTGACAACATTGTGGCTGCAATAAGTATGAGCGAGAAGGTGTGTGTATAAGTTGTTTATAGAGTAAACTACGTTGTTCGTCCTTGTGGTTTGCATTGACCGACGAGTTTCGTCCTTTGACCGAAAAAACTGCACCATCCGTCCCTAAATGCGAAACGTTATCTACCGTTGGTCCCTCGCTTTAACGAGACACACTAACGCTCGTTAAATGTCAACACATGATACTTGCATGAGGGTATTTTGGTCTTTTATACCATAAACTTCATCTTCTTCCTTTAATATCTCATCATCATCATCTTCATCTTCAAATCATAACCACCTATCATCTTCATATTCACCCGCCACCACCATCATCATCTTCAAACCATTACCACCTATCATCTTCATATTCACCCACCACTACCACCACCACCACTGTACACCACCACTCTCACCATCTCCAACCACCCTCACAATTCTCAATCATTATAACAATATAAATATCCAAAATCAATCTTTATAGCATTATAACAAATAAATTTCCAAAAATTTCAACATTTAACAAAAATAACAATAACATAACAATCCCACCACCTGTCAACGATTCGACCATACAACTCCTTACCACCAATCACCAGGTAGTTGCCATTTTAACTTATTTATTCCCAAATAACAAAACCCAACAAGTACGTTCCACTATACAAACTGATTCGTGCAACACTTATCATTACCTATACTTAAGCAAACACCCCAAATCAACAAATTAATACATCTGATCAAAGAATGCCCCAAACCCATTTTTATTTTATAGTTTTTGAGTAAAATCATTAAATCACTTCACCGGAACTTTTTATGAAACCCAGTTGTATAAAACCTATTGTAAAACCATTAAACCACATTTGTTTATCAATGTATTCATAATCTGTAAAACATCAATCTATAAAACATAAATCAAGATTTCCAGCAAAACTAAATTATTTAAATCAATAAAACATAAATCAATCTACACACAATTACCAAAAAAAAATAAAATACAATAAAATAAAATAAGATCAAAATCAATACTACGTAAAACATAAATCAAGATTTCCAAATAAAATTAAAATCAACATATAATAAATCCTTAATGAACCAAACAATTTGAGGAGGCGGACGGTAATAATATTGTTGGTGGTGCGGTGTAGTGGTGTTGGTGCAGGTGTAGGTGCTCAGCGGTGGTGTTAATGGTGTGATGTAGTTGTGTTTGTGTTGGGCTAGTCTGCAGTGGTCCGTGGTGGTGTGGCCATGAAATCTGACGGCAATTCGTTTTGGCTATAGTGGTGTTGGTGATGCGATTTGGATGACACCAGTCGTCGGAAATTTGTGGAAAAAGGTTGGTTGTAGTGATGCAATTTGGATGACAACAGTAGGAATCAATTTTGGTCCTTTCATTTTCAGATCTGAGTGAAATTAGTGTGTGTGTGTTTTTGGAAATGAAAAGAGTGTGTTGGTTGTAGGTAGTGATAAAGATGAATAGTAGAGATGGTGGTGGGTTTGAATGGTGATAGCTGGAAATGAAGATAAATTGAGGAAGAAGATGAGAAGTTAAAAATGATAGAGAAAAGACCAAAATACCCTTAAGTGGACTAAATTAACGAGCGTTATTTACAGTCGTTAAAGTGAAGGACCAACGATACATAACGTTTCGCATTTAGGGACAGACGGTGCATTTTTTTGGGTCAAAGGACGAAACTTGTCGGTCAACGCAAACCACAAGGACGAACGGTGTAGTTTACTCTTGTTTATATTGTGTGATACTCGATTAGTAAGCATGATTGATTTATGTATTGCGACCTAGCTCTAGTTAGAAAAAAATATGTCGCACATCTCGATAACGAACTCACATACCACTTGTGTATTCGATAAACATTTTTCAAGAACACAGCAAAGTAACCAATCAAGTAGAAAAAAATGATTGTTTATATGTTAGCAACCAACAAAATAAAATTAGATAGCTTCAACGAATTAAAAAAAAATGTATTTGTATGGTTTGTTTCAAAAATTTTGAGTAAGAAGAAGTTGTACTAAATTATTATTTTTGGGGAAATGCTATATCCACAAAGAAAACATCCACAAAACATCCACAAAATGAATTGTTGGAGTGTGATTGGTGTATTTTGCTTTGTTTCTCTCTTTACTATTTAATTAAGCCAATCACAATCCAACAACTCATTTTGTGGATGTTTACTTTGTGGATATAGCATTCCTCTTATTTTTGCCTGGTAAAAAGGAATACTTGGAGGCCTTTTTATTGTAGTCGAAAGTAAGTGCTGCTAAAGACTAGTTTAGTGTTTGTACACTTTCAATATAAATGACTACAGCTACTCAATGTTTTACTTTATATTGCTGTAGAATATTGTCTTAATTTTTGTACAAAGATTGATTCTTGTACGGATAAACATATCACGAGCCGAACTCGAGCTTAAAATCTAAGACTCGAAAGAAGCCGAGCTCGAGCTCGAGCTTTTTAAAACTTAAACGAGCCGAGCTCGAGCTCTAACAGACTCGGGCTCGGCTCGGCTCGTTTCCACCCCTATCTGTCGATGTGTAATATATAATATATACATAAATGTCTAAAAGTTTGTTTATTTAAAAATTGCATGGCCATATATGTTAGTGCAATCTTTGCTTATGGGTTTGTTTCATTTCATGCTGGTTTGGAATGTTGTTGTTTATTGGGTTTGAATTATTTGACCCATATGTTTAGTATTTTAGAGCTCACAACAGTAATAGATAATGCATGTGAGGTGTTGATAGTAATTTATTTTGACACAGTCTGACATAACACATGTTTAAATACAGAAAAATAAAATATAATCCTTTCTAGTTTTATTTTTATAATAGAATTAGTTTGGTGTGATTGAGAAAATATTCAAAACAATGCCTAAATGACCGAGATTTTCAAGTCATTGCTAAAAAGAAGTTACTGTTAGCTCTGCCTATAATAGTAAAAAACTATAGTTCGACTTTAGTAAAAGACAATATATTTCCCCTACGTGCCATTTGCTTGTTTCCGGGTCTGTTTCATTTCATGCTTGTTTGAAATATTATAATGTATCAAACTTGCATTTGTACACTCATCCTTTAGTTTTCTAAATGACCGAGATTTTCAAGTCATTGCTAAAAAGAAGTTACTGTTAGCTCTGCCTCTAATAGTAAAAAACTATAGTTCGATTTTAGTAGGGCAAATTACCTGAAAATATATATAATTTGTCACTTTTTACCATTGTATGTAGCATTCTTTTTTTTCTCAATCTGTCAATGAACTTGCAAAATCCGTTCATTGCGTGTAGTGGTGATCTGTTTGACCTGCTGGAGCAGGTTAAGCTAACGATCGTTAGGTTTATCATTGCAATGTTAGTCCTTTAGACTAACGATCGTTTATCATGGTTACATACAATGACAAAAAATATCAAGTTAGATGACTTTCATTTTTTTAAAATTTATATATGTTTTTTACAAGNAGAAATTGTTTTGGTTTATGTTTTACTACCCAAGTTTCTAATTTTGGCTATAGTGGTGTTAGTGATGCGATTTGGATGACACCAGTCGCCGGAAATTTGTGGAAAAAGGTTGGTTGTAGTGATGCAATTTGGATGACAACAATAGGAATCAATTTTGGTCCTCTCATTTTCAGATCTGAGTGAAATTAGTGTGTGTGTGTGTGTGTGTTTTTTTGGAAATGAAACGAGTGTGTTGGTGGTAGGTAGTGATAAAGATGAATAGTAGAGATGGTGGTAGGTTTGAATGGTGATAGCTGGAAATGAAGATAAATTGAGGAAGAAGGTGAGAAGTTAAAAATGATAGGGAAAAGACCAAAATACCCTTAAGTGGACTAAATTAACGAACGTTATTTACAGTCGTTAAAGTGAAGGACCAACGATACATAACGTTTCACATTTAGGGACGGACGGTGCATTTTTTTTGGTCAAAGGACGAAACTTGTCGGTCAACGCAAACCACAAGGACGAACGGTGTAGTTTACTCTTTTTTTAATATGCAGGCAAAATTTGTGACGACTTTGTCGTCACCATTTTTCTAAAATTTAATTTATAAAAAGTCTATTTGTTTTATTTAGAACAGAAATACTTAAATATTGAAAAAAATTTGTGACGACTTTATCGTCACCATTTTTTTAAATTTAATTTATAAAAAGTCTTTGTTTTATTTATTTCAGTTTTATGTAAAATAATTTGGTAAAATAATTTATTTTATGTAAAATATTGGTGACGACATTGTCGTCACAAAGTTGCTATGGCCCAATTCTGTTTAGTCTTTGCGTTGAATATTTGTGGGCCCCTTTTATCGTCACTAATTACACTGCGCTTTGTCGTCACGAAGTTGTTTTGTGACAATGGATTGGTGACGTGAAATCCGTGACGACATATCGTCACAAACACGCTTGGTGACGACATCTAGTGTAAATTGGTGACGACTTAGTCGTCACGAAAGGTGTTTTTATTTGTAGTGGCTGTGAATCTTTATATGTTACTGCATCATAGTTTATATTATACTGCATCAATGCTTACTTATTACTGCATCTCAAATGTTTATTTTAGAATATTCTACTAAAAGATCTAATATACCATTGTAATACTCTATTTTTTTAAGTAATAAGTCGTGAAAGTACTTATTTATATTTGAATGGATAAAATTGTTTGTGGGCCAACACAACCTGAACCATGGCTTGTCTCGATCTGTAATATCAGTAATGCAGTAATGACATTACGTTACGCTTCAACTACAAATGGCATGTATATTTCGTTCCAACATCCTTCAATTTTTTGGAGTAAAAGACTTTTATTTAATCACGTCTTAGTATTTAATATGTGCATCTAAATTATCTTTTTGTAAAAAGATTGTGGTTGTCGGAGCTGGAAGGTTGTGAAAAAAAGAGATTCTGTTAATATTTGTTTCATGTTAATACATTGTGCATATTTTTGATATATATGAATTTTTAAACCTCTTGTTATGTATATTGTTTTCAGTGCAGGGCTTGGTATTCTTAAAATGGCATATCAGGCTGTTTCAAGAATGACAGGAACAACGGCAAACCCATATTTTTACTTGATTGATATAGATGGATGGTTTTACATGTCTTTGGTTTAGTACATATCTGCATCTGTTCACCCAGATAAAATTATAACATTTGAGAAATTCTAAATTTGGTTTGCAGGGTTTGATCACAAAGCAAAGAAGTGGCGTTGACCTATCGGCTACACCATTTGCAAAAGCTGTTGCAGAGGTTGAAAGTATTGGACTGCGCGAGGGATGTGGTCTCCTTGACGTGGTACATATTTTTTAATTAACATAATTTCAACTTCTTTATAATGATAGGGTCGTCTTGTTTACTATAAACTATACTCACATTTTTCTGATAAATTATTTTTCAAAACTTTATCTAGGTTCTTGCTGAGGAGAACCAACGAGATATTGTTGAGTTCTGCAAGAAAGGATATGGTGACAATGCTACATGGCAATGACACGTGTCGTGAGATATTTTGAAGTTGACTTATAGTTACTGCTTTTCAGGGTACTATGGTGAGTCCGGGAAAAGAGGTGGTTACATGGAGGTCACTGGTTTTAGTCCCGAGGTTAGGGAACAAATTTACAAGGTGTCAGCTGTGAATTTGTGCTCAAATATTTCTAGTCAAATTCTGGCAAGTTTCGTATAAAATACCATATTCTAAACTTATATTTTACAATCGTATAAATTACCACTAACCTATTTTAAAATTATATAAAAGACCCTTGCATAGACTTTTACATGTTTTTGTCAATCATAATAAAAAGGGTCAATTCCCAAAATAAGCCAAAAAATTTTCTAATTTCCCAAAATAAGCCAAAACGAATCTGTTTTCCCAATTTAGTCAAGTGCGATCGTGCGAATTTTATAAGGGCTTGACAAGTGTGGGGGACAAAAGTACATGCCAATCATTTGCAGGCCCACATTCGATCGTGCGATATTTGAATGTGCTAATGTGCGAAATTCTCCCCAAAGAATATTCCAACTTCACATTTGGACACGTGCAATGGGGAGAATTTCGCACATTAGCACATTCAAATATCGCACGATCGAATGTGGGCCTGCAAATGATTGGCATGTACTTTTGTCCCCCACACTTGTCAAGCAACGAGGGAGTTAGCACGATCGCACGATCGCACTTGACTAAATTGGGAAAACAGTTTCGTTTTGGCTTATTTTGGGAAATTGGAAAAATTTTTGGCTTATTTTGGGAATTGACCCTAATAAAAAAACCATAGATATATTTTTTAACATTGTGATGCAGTTGGTTTTACATTGTGATGCAATACATGCTTTCATTGTGATGCAGTATATTTTCATTGAAACATCCAATATAATAACATTTGGTTTTACATAAGCCCTCCAAAGGTATCCGTCGCTTCATATATTACAATCTATTTGGTTTGGCGATATGATTATAAGCTAATATGTGCATATGCAGGTTCGAGATGAATCATATGATCCTACTTTGCTGAAAGAGATGGCATCCTACAATCACTAGTAAGGTGTGCAAAGGTCAGTTCAGATCCGCAAACTTACAGATTAGTATTGCTTTATAAAGATCAATTGTTATGTTGAGGAAAATTAATGATAATTTGTTCTTTATCATTAAACCATAGACATTGGAAGCTGCACTGAACAGCTTAGAGGGTATTACTTGCAACAAAGTGGAAGGTGCAATGAATCTTTTCCCACGCATTCAATTGCCCAACAAAGCCATCATAGTGTTAGCCGAGTAACTTGATAAGACCATATCTTCAACATTAATTGTAATGAGCTATAAATTAGTGATAGGTATCAAATTATTTGTGATTTGTCAATCCCGTGATTTATGGGATCTACCCATAAATAGTTTCTGTAAATCCCTTTATATGGGAGGACTTTGTATGAGGTATTCAATCAATTCAAAACAATCGGTTCATTATATCAAAACACCTTCCAACATGGTATCAAAGCCCTTCTACCGATCCTAAAATCTTCATAACAGTCACTCATTTTTTTTCCCTACCATCAAAAATCTCTGTACAGATAATTTCTCTTACATTTATTCGTGTTGGTGATCAGTGCTAGGTCATTGGTCCACACGAATTGTTTATGTGATCGTGCTAGGTCACGATTGAATATTGTTCCTGTACTCGAGCTTGGTCTCGACTTCATCAACATCATTACAGTTTGTATCCTTTAAAATAAAACACCCCAGGCCATTCACCTCAGTCATGACTGGTTCGACAAACCCCCCTCCTATCCCACTTTCCGAAAGATTATCCACCGTTACTCATCATCACCTCATCACCCGGGTTCCTGTCAAACTTGAGTTTGACGATTGGAACTATGGATCTTGGCAGTTTTTCTTTGAACAGTTATGTGAAAGCTACGATGTATCCAAGTTTCTTCATGGAACTAACAATGGGGAGACTACTAGTACTGCCATTCTTCTTACACCAGAAGAGCAAAAGGTCGACAAGATCATCCTCTCCTGGATCTTTGCGACGCTATCGGATTCACTACAGAAACGGTTGGTCAATGCTCGACCCAAATCTGCACAAGCAGCCTGGGCATTTATCAGCGACCTTGTTAAAGACAACAAGCGGTCATGAATCTGGGCGTTGAAGACGGAATTACGGTCAATCCAGCTTGGAACTTTAAGAATGGAGGCGTATTTTCAGAAAATTGAATCAATTATGACGATACTTGCTAGCCTTGATTCGCCCGTCAGTGATGAAGATACAGTACATTATGCCATTGACGGTCTCCCAGAAAAATACAATTAAGTTTGTGGGTATATGCATTACAAAGATACGTTTCCTGATTTCAAGACCGCACGCTCCATGCTCATCACCGAAGAAATGCGTCTAAAGGCCAAGTCTAACTCTCTACCTGTGGATTCCTCATCCTCCTCCCCGTTGGTTCTCATGGCTGAAAAAGGTAACCCCCGCAACCCATCAAACCCTCAAATTAAATCACGAAACCCTTGTATAAATTTTGCTCGTGGTACATGCCGTTACGGAGTTGGTTGTAAGTTTGTCCATGACCCTCACCACAAACCACCCACTCGACCTTATCAAACACACGACCCACATAATACTGAGCAAATTGTTCTCAACCTTTTAGGCAAACTGGGACTTACGGGAACATCCAATTCGCACACTGGTATAAATTCTAATTCCAAACCATCAACCCACAGCCCATCCGCCTACCTTACCACAACCCACCCCTCACCCTATACGACCCACTCTACTAGCCCAATCCACTTAACCCACCCCCTCCTGGTTTTGGGTATGCACCAGCCAACTTTGTCCCATATACCAGCCCACACATTTTTAATAACCCACCCAATAATATATATCAGCCCACCACCCAAACAAGCCCAACGACCCTTCAAACAATTAACCCAACCCACCTGACATACCACACACCAGCCCAACTATCCCAAACAGGCCCAACAACCCATTCTCCCAACACTGTTACTGTTCACCAGCCCCCACCCGCACCCTTGGCCCCACCAAGTCAACCATCGGGACAAGAGACTATACTTCCTCATGCTTTTACCGCCGGAACCCTTCATGATCCCACACTTGGCGCGTGTTGTTCCTGGTTCTGGTTTTAGTCAGGTAAGATTTTTTTTAGTGGTATTGTATTTGATTGTATTACTTTCTCATATGTCTTGTTTCAGTCATTGTACTCATTGTACATTTTGGTAACTACATTTTAAATTAAGCCCTCATGTTTGTTAATAAAATAATTAAATGCTAAGGAATATGTTTTGTACATGGATGTCCCTGGGTTATCTAAGTCCGATATTATGTTTGACAAAAGTAACTATTATTTCGTTATTCGATTTCTCTTATGTAAAATAAGTTTTGTCGTTAAATTTTTGTGATTTTCGAGTTTACTCTGAAGACTTTTGTGATTTATTCAGGTAACAGTGGAAGAGGAGAACTTATTGGTGGTGAAAAGCAATGGCAAGAGGAAGCGTGACAAAAAGGATTAGGAGGAAGAAGGGTGCAAGTACTTGCGACTTGAGAGGCGGCCATAGAAGAACCTCATCAGGAAATTCCATTTGCTTGAAAACTGTAACATGTCTGCTATTAGTGCAAAGTGTGAAAACGGGGTGTTGAAAGTGGTGGTTGAGAAGCTCCCTCCCTCCACCTACGTCCAAGACTGTTCAAGTTGCGGTTTCGTAAATGTAGTAGCAAGCAGTAGTGGTAAATCTCCAATCAAGAAGGATATCACAACTCACAAGGTCCAAAACTTTTGTTTAGTGATCTAGTGTTGTGGTTTGGCCATTAGCTTTGTTCAGATGTCTACATATATGAAATGAAAATAGTCATGTTTTGAACTGATAACTTTATTCATACGTTGAGTTATTTATGTTGCTGCTTTTGCACTGTACATGAGTTTAGTCATTTAAGTTTTGCATATAAACACCAAAATAGTATTTTGCAAAATACAAACACTCACTTCATATATGGTCTTAGTTTATTATACTATACATGAGTTTAGTCATTTGAGTAGATAAACCAGACATCAAATCGGTTATTTTAGCAATAGAATGAAATGTACAGTAGTGAAATGCACTGCATCATGGTCTTAATATTTTTAGCTTTAGTGCAGCACATTAGTGAAACGTACTGCATCATGGTCTTAGTTTATTATAACTTGTGATGCAGTAGATTATACTCTGTTATGTAGTATAAAAACACAGTGATGCAGTTAATTATTACTGTGATGCAGTAGAAAATACTGTAATGGATCAAGTTTTCGAATCGAGTTCGAGGCGAATTCAAATTTATGTTAAAATTAAATTTTAGTTGGTTAAAATTTGCAGTTTACTCTTATATAATATGTATAGTTTAAAGGCTTATATGTAAATAAACCAAGTGTAATCAATTATTTGTAAAAATATATCAAGCTTTTCAAATCGAGCTCGAGCAGAATTCAATTTTAATTATATTTGGTGAATAAAAACAATATCATTACAAATAAATCGAGCTTTCCAAGCCGAGCTTAAGCCGAATCATAACTTGAATTCCGTCCAACATTTAGATCAAAAGAGATGTTGTTGGGAGTGTCACAAAATGAAGCTTCAACGATATTTCATGACTTGATTTTTATCAGAAGTGTGACTCAAAGTTTTCCTAGTTTTCATAATCCGGACAATAGCAGCATCAACCTGCAAGATATTTAAAAATCGGTGGAGATGAGGACACTAGTTCTGGTCTATATGCTTAAAATGAAGCATTTAACAGAAAATATGACAGTTTAAAAGCACTATCATGCTCAGAAGATTGCATAAGATCTTAGACCTAGTACTGACGGTCTTGGAATACTCTTTTGGTAGTGCTTGCATTTTCTTCCACGGTTTCCTTTAACTGGATAACATTAACTTGTAGACATAATCAAAGTCATCAAAGCCATGCTGTGCTCAACGCAATGAGATGGATAAGGTATCATTTATAGAGATGGCAAGATGGGTTGATTCGGAAACAGCTCAACAAGGGTTCGGGTGAAACGTGTTTGATATGAAACAAAAGCCAAACGAACCCATTCATAAGTAAATGGGTCGAAATTGCCACCTCTAGTTATCGTGAAAACGGCTTGATTTTTATAGGTTCTTCTGACCTTTATATGATAAAGAGGAGTGACTCCTCCCAAACTAACCAGTTAACCAGGTGTGGTCAACAAGTCAAATCTGAGAGAGGAGAGATCAATTTATGATCCGGTGTAAGCACAGTGTATCCCCGGGTCGTTATGTCCCAGCGAGATTGAAATTGTGTTTTTGAAAACGTTCTGGAATGAGTGATTAGGAATGGTAACCAGATAAAGATTTTGAATGATTTTTATACTACTGATTGCTTGAAATGATAATGGAACAGTATTAACAAATACAGAAATGCAAATAATCCTAAAAACCTAAATGCGAACCGGAAAAGTGGAAATATGCAAAAATAAACTACAGGGGGTAAAAATGCAACTAGTACAAACTTAAAATGAAAAGAAAATTAAATTAAAAAGAAAATTATTTTTTTTGATTATTTTAATATTTAAATACTAATTATTAAATAAAACTATTTAAAAAGTTAATTAAAACTAATTTATAACAAATCTAAAAAGGATTAAGATTACAAGATTACACTAAAAATTTGCAAAATTAATTTCTAAACCTTTAAAATAACTTAAAAGAAATATAAAAATTGTAAATAAATATTTTTGTCTTGTGGAACTTTTATTAATTAATTACTAAAATATTATTTAAAAGTTATTTAAACTAGATTAAATAAGAAAAATAGAAAATGAAAAGAGAAAATTACAAATCCAATTTTTAAAGAATCTAAATAATGTGTACAAGCTAGGAAAATTATAAAAAGTTATCTGGGATAAAAATTAACACTAAAACTAATTTATTTTTGGTTTTTTTTATTTAAACTAATTTAATTAAAATTAAATCCAGAAATTACAAGATGAATAGTACAAATTATAAGAAAATTACCAAAAGTACTAAATATGACAAGGAACTAGGGAAAATTACTAGGAGGGGGTACATAGTAACAATAAGCATAAAATTAAGCAAATAAGCACTGAATTAAGCCAAATAGAAAAACAGACACTATATAAAAACTAGAGGGTGCAAGGTATAACTGAGAAAAGACCCTAGGGCAGATGGTAGTGTGTGTGGTGTGTATCCAAAAGGTCCCAGGTTCGAATTCCACTTTATGCACTTTTTTCTTTTTATTTTTCTTTTTGATTTTACTTTACAAAACTTATTATAACACTAATATTAAACAACTTTTATAAAAGAAAACTTTTTGATTTCTCAAAATAAGCTCTGTGCAAGTTTTTAAGCTTGACAGAATGCTTTTAACTTCGAAAATGAGATTTTTAAGCTTAGGAAAGCTTTTAATAAGCCACAAGCTCAACACAAACTGGAAAATAAGTTATAAAAAGCTAAAAGGCTTTAAAAGAAGCCAAAGAAAAGAGAAAAGGACTTGGAATAAGCTAAGAAATTGAAATAAGCAAATCTCAGTATACCACAGATCAAGCAGACCAAAGTAAAATGGGATAAAATGCAGGACTGTGTGGGGCCCACATGAGAGATCAGGGGTACAAGGAGAATGGTGATCTAAAAAGGTGGGTGGGAGAGCTTAAAAATAAGCTAAGGCTCAGGACATGGGGTCCACTAATGAGCTAGGTGAGGGCTTGTGAACTTGCTCTCATACACTGATGAGTCAGTGTATATAATGAAATGGGACAAATTGCAGGCTTAAAATAAGCCCTGTGAATAAGCCCTAAAGACCAAATGGAGGTTGGATTCAACAAGCCCACCCAGTGAACTTTCCAAAAAGCCCACAAGCTCAGGAAGAGCTTAAGTATGGAGCAAATGAAGGGCTTGTGAAAAATGGCTCATGTATAAGATTGTCCTGGTACATGGCACTTTTGTTTTTCACTGAGGGGTTTTTAAGACTAAAAATAAGCTAGCAAACCAAAAGCTATTGGTACAAACTCTAGTTCTATATGTTGACAAGCTACTAAATATTATGTAAAAGCAAATTTTAGTGATTTCTAATCTCTAAGGAACCCTACACAGGATCTAGAAATCTGTCTCACCTCACAGGACACAAGAACTTTTCACTTTCAAGATTATGCCAAAATTTTGACTTTTATGAAGTTTGAATGGGTCCAGATGATTGATTGTGATTAAATAAGCTATAATGAAACTATCCTAAGCTGGTTTAACAGATTTAGAAATTAAAATGAAGAATTTGACAACCTAAATCCTAACAGTTAATAGTAACAATAAGATTAAAGATCAACTTGACTTTTTCCTAAGTAAACATTGATTTTAACTACTCAAAACACTTAAATTAACCCAATGTAAGATGACTGAACCAAAAGCAATGCCCAAAACAGGGCCAAACACACAGACTAGCCTCAATCCAAACACACCTTTATGCTAATCTGTTTAGACTTTTTCAAAGGAAATGGTGTTTTAGTCCTTAGCACTGAATCTCAACCTTACTCAATGATATTACAAGCTAGTTTAGCCACAAAAGTACTAATCTAAACAATAAATTTCCAAGATACACTATTATGCAATTATGGCAGTTTCATGGAAATTTAGTGAAAACTGAATACATTCATGAGATATGAATAAAAATCTATCTAAAAAGCAATAACTAGCCAAATTAAGCAATATCAAACAGAGAATAACACCTATTTATCAATGCTACAGTAATAAGCAAAAGTTGAGCAAATGGCTTACAAATGATGTCCAAGCATAAAACTGAGAACAAGTACCCAAGAACTATCCTAACACCTCCCATGAGGTACTAAACCAGACTGTTCATCATTCACCATGCTCCAATCTTCTTCTTCACTTCTTTCTCCTTTTTTTTTTAATTTTCAGTGGATTTTTCTTTATATATATATATATATATATATATATATATATATATATATATATATATATATATATATCTACATTATATATAACAGGAGGCGTTACACGTAGATAATTCAAGAAAACGCCACCTCATTGCCAGTAATTGTCATTAACAGCCATGTCATCACATTCTTGCCATGTAAGCAATTTTATAACTTATTTTGTATTTTTATAATACCTTGGCACTCCATGTCATCTCCTTTTGTCCAACTAAGCAACCAATTAAGGCATTAAATCCGAAATTAATTTGTTCAAAAAATCCATTGCAGAGTTTCGAACCTGCATGGTTTGTAACATTTACCCACTTATAACCAGTAGCCCAACATGTTTTTTGATTATGGTTTGCAAAACCATATCTATAAACATCTTTTCAAATGCCAATTATTAACTATTCTAAAATTAAGAATATGACGCTTTTTTTTAATATATATCAATTCCTTTATTATGGTTTCCTACTTAATCCCATATCCCCTAAGCGTCATCTTAAAGCCCTAATTCTTTTATTACGCCTCCATATACAGGTTCATAAACTATATGCATTAACATGTTTGAATTGGCGTCTGGCATTGATGATGAGTATGTTGATTAAATGTTAGTACTACTCCATCATTATACGTTTAGGTATTTTTTCCATCTTTTTCTCTCTCTCTCTCTCTCTCTCTCTCTTTTTTTTTTTTTTTTTTTTTTTTTTTTTTTTTTTTTTTTTTTTTTTTTTTTTTTTTNTCTACATTATATATAACAGGAGGCGTTACACGTAGATAATTCAAGAAAACGCCACCTCATTGCCAGTAATTGTCATTAACAGCCATGTCATCACATTCTTGCCATGTAAGCAATTTTATAACTTATTTTGTATTTTTATAATACCTTGGCACTCCATGTCATCTCCTTTTGTCCAACTAAGCAACCAATTAAGGCATTAAATCCGAAATTAATTTGTTCAAAAAATCCATTGCAGAGTTTCGAACCTGCATGGTTTGTAACATTTACCCACTTATAACCAGTAGCCCAACATGTTTTTTGATTATGGTTTGCAAAACCATATCTATAAACATCTTTTCAAATGCCAATTATTAACTATTCTAAAATTAAGAATATGACGCTTTTTTTTTAATATATATCAATTCCTTTATTATGGTTTCCTACTTAATCCCATATCCCCTAAGCGTCATCTTAAAGCCCTAATTCTTTTATTACGCCTCCATATACAGGTTCATAAACTATATGCATTAACATGTTTGAATTGGCGTCTGGCATTGATGATGAGTATGTTGATTAAATGTTAGTACTACTCCATCATTATACGTTTAGGTATTTTTTCCATCTTTTTCTCTCTCTCTCTCTCTCTCTCTCTCTTTTTTTTTTTTTTTTTTTTTTTTTTTTTTTTTTTTTTTTTTTTTTTTTTTTTTTTTTTTTTTTTTTTTTTTTTTTTTTTTTCAGGTTCAACATGATACGATGTTGATAAAATACTCACGATTTGGAGGTAAAGGTTCAACCTCATATTCATAGTTTATTCATCTGACGAAGTATGGCTTTTAGTTGTAGAAATAGTTTGGCTATTTTATAGTGTTTTGTCATGCATGCCGTTTTTTTTTATTAACAAACTGGATGCTTAGTAACCTACTATTGGAACTAATTTTATTGAACAATGCTGTTTGGTTACATTGTCCTGACCACCTCTGCTGGTATCATGGACCATGAAGAAGCTAGGAGGAAGAACGTTGTTGGTAAAGTGCTTGGTTTCTTCTATTAGGGAGTCGAAATATTGGAAATTCTATTGGTAATGCTTTAGTAGGCTAGAGAGTGAAAGAAAGTATATTTATGTTCATGATTATATTTTGTTAAAACTTATCATGTTTCAGTTAATCAGTACTAAAAAAATTCCATTAGTGCCACAAATATAATATCAGACAGTATACTCTTCAAATCGAGCAATGAAGCGCGAGACTTGGATTATGCATGTGCCTTGGAAGAGTAATAAATTGACTCTCCTCTTTTCTTTTTATCATTTGTTGGTCTGCAAATCTTATGTGATCTCACTTTTTTTTTTCTTTCCATGTCAGAATGCTCATATTTACTTGATAGATGAACCAAGTGCAAATCTCAGTCCCCAATAGCGTATTGTAGCGGCAAACGTTATAAAAAGATTTATACAACGTTCCAACAAGACTGCATTCGTGGTTGAACATGACTTCGCAATGGTGGAACATCTAGCTGATAAGGTCATCGTTCTCGAAGGAACACCGTCTGTTAATTGTGTTGCACATGCACCTCAGCCGTGGAATCTTTTCTTAGCTGTAAGACTTAATTCATCACTTATAATCCAACTTTGCTATTATCTTGTGTTTCAAAAGTTTATCTATAAACATGCAATGAAAATTGAAAAGCCAAGTAGACAGTTGAAAATATTGTTTTATGGAGTGCAATCCGAGATGTTTCAGTGCTATTTTTTTGGACTAATATTTTTGTGTTTTGATATTGTTAGGGTGGGGGCCAAATGGCATGGGATTGAGCTCGGAACCATACAACTGGGAAGAGAAGTAACTGATCTCAAATTACACGTGATAAAAGACAAGTAACTAATGATCAGAACTGGCTTCATATAGGAAATATTGGGATGTGGTTGCCGACTTAAGATTATAGACAGGTAACCTGAGCCTTTTTATTTATGTCTCAATAGTTATAATTTAACAGGTGATGCTTCCAAATGCTGCATTTGGCAGTGGTTCTCAGTAGAGTTCACTAATTAAAAATTACCGCATTGTTGCCAATTGAGCATTGGATATTGGTTACTTATGTAATGTTTAAAATGATTTATGACAGGAAAAAGAACATATTTAAGCTGGCAAAAGGCGAGGATATAGCATTAAATGAAATTGAAAATGTATATGCCAAGTGCAAATTTGTTGCTGAGTGTTTTAGATATGGTAAGAAGATTACTCATCATGCTTTTAAAACGTACTTCTAATAAAACACTAATATATGTAAACCATGCATATGGTTATGGGGTAATATTGTATTTTATTTCATAATGGGTAACATAACAATACAACAGGAAAAAATTTAATGCAAATCGTATTATTTGTAGGAAGACTGAATAAGTTGTTGCTGATACTGGAATGCTCTCAGATTCGGACTTTAGAAGCTTCGCCATACAAAAGATCCAGGCTATCAAGGAACATGACAGTTAACCATGCCTATGATGGTGTACTATCTGCTGCTGTGCGGAACAATGGGTTGCGATAAAGTGACAACAATCGGTTAGTACTCACAAGCTTTTTTTACTTGAATTGATGATGTTAATGCATGTATAGCATACTTAAGTTTTGAATTGAGGATGTAGTTTACTTTTTGGTCCAGTATTATAGAATAATAGATAAGACTATAGTATAGACTCCCAAAATAAGATTTTACCAAAACACCTTTTCAATTAACCATTTTAAACAGGATATTACGTCCCACAGGGGCGTGCTGCATTGCATTCTGTAGTGAGTTCACACACAAAGGGAATGCGTCAAAAACGGTCATCGGGTGTTACTGATAATTGTGTATTCTTATATATTTAATTTTTTTCTATTGTTGTTTTTGTTAATTCTGATGCTGTAGATGATAACTTACAGTTGACAAGATGGAAGGGTTATACGGGTTGGGTAACGGGTCAAAATCGGTTTGGTTTTCATCCGCAAGCACTTAATTAGTTCATCTTATATATGATAAATAGTTAGTGTTTTAGTTTAGATTAGTGAAAAAAAGTTGGTTCGGTTATAAAACTGGACCCATTTCCCTTTAGCTAAATTCATTTATTTGAACCATTTGAGCTTAAGCACAACAATACAACTCATTTATATGTATATGATCAAAATTGCCACATATAAATAATTTAAACCCTTTTGTTGAAAAAGTAAAGGTCTCCCCACAAAAACATTTTTACGTAGGAGTAACTGATAGACAACAAGATTTCAATATTTTGCTCTAGCATTAGTAGCATATAGACAATTTCATTGGATTATATATGTGGTGCCTCAAAAAGATCTTACTCACTTGTAATACACTTTATATACATTACAATCTATTTTAGTATAAATCTTGATGTGCTTTACATGAGATTTGTATAATCACTTTGACATTTAAGAAGAATGGGTTCATTAAAAACATGGGAATAACTACTCATAACAATTGAATATTGTTAACAAATTAACGTATTGAAATATTGCATATATGATTATATATCTTGTCATAAGTGCTTTCATGACTAAAATATATCAAAGTATTTAGTTGAAGCATAAAAGTGCATGCTAGATGATTATAAGATTCAAGACAAATCAGTAATAAGTTCCTTAGTTATTAATTAGGGAGAAAACGTAAGCTACCCACTAGGTAGTCTACCCGCCGGGAATAAAAACACAATTAAAACACAATTAATGCTTTGTTAGAGGAAAGAGGAGAACATTGTTCCTTCTCTCCCAATGACTCAGTGCCACCTCATCCGGGTAAACTACCAAGTGGGTAGGTGTATCCATGCCCATTAATTAGTAGTTGGTTAACATGATTAGATCATATGACGAGGAAATAAGTTGCTAAAAGTGTAGTCATTTAAAAACATGCAAACAAGCAGGTAATAACCTGCAAAATCCTATATGTTACAAAAAAATTTGTATATTTTAATTGTTCTATAAATCTTGACGTAGATTTATTTTCATTGTTAATGAATTCAATATAATAATTGCCACGTTTATATCTTATTTTTTGTTAACTTTCTCAACAATATTCAAAAGTCTAGCCCGCCCATCGGGCGGAATATGCAAAATTTATAAGTTTAGCCCGCCCCACATGGAATGCCACCCCAATCATCTCAAAGCTATGCGGGAAGACCAGCTGTGCCTTATGCGGCTTCTGGGCAGCAAAGACCTGGGCAACCTCCAAGCCATTTGAGGCCTCCCGGACATGGTTATTTGGCTCATGGCCCTCATTTAGGTGAGTATCTGCAGCCACCTGGTCGAAATTAATGCTAATTGTTATGAAAGGTTAGTAAACTTAGTTTTTTAGTTATTCTTCTAATGTTCTACACGAGTCTAACTTCCACTTTAGTACTACGCTTCACAATTCAAGTTATAAGTATCCTATTTTCATCAAACTATTTGGAAAGGGGTGTTTGGCATTACAATCTAAAAGCTAACATCAGAGGAAGTTGTGGTGATTAAACAATGGAAGACTTCCAATTCTGACCCGACAACTTCATCAAAACCCCCATCAAGCAGTAACAAGACAGTAACAAGACAATGCATCCCAACTTCAGTTTAGGAATTTCGTTAGTTTTTGTAATCCATTTAACGTGGTAATTAATTATGAAATTCAGAAAGAGAACCAAAGAGGTGTCTTTACGTGGGTAAGTGAGTACTTTGCATTTTTATTAGGGCGCTTTCATTGACAGGAGTGAGATTCACCATCTTATATGACCGGATTTAGTAATAGTTTTTGTTCCTGAATTTCAGAAAGAAAGATAACCAAAGAGGTGTAGGCGGGTCAAACGGAGCAACCATTTTAAGTATCGAGCAACCATTTTAAATGTCTTTTTTTAACTTAGATATTTTGGGGTCCAATTTTCTGATTTATTATCTTTGTGTTATAGGCAGTTGGTGATGGGGTTGAGAGTATCATAACAAACTAATCTCAATTCACCCCGTCGCAAGCCTTTTCCTCATTTAATAGGCAAGCCGCCTCCCTTAAGAAACTGAAGCCAACCCTAATTCAGTAATCAAATTAATCACACTAAATGTCTAAGGGGTGTTTGTCTTAGCTTATTTGATAGGCTTATTAGCTTTGAGAATTAGATAAGCTCATAAGCTCATCTTATGGCTTATGAGTTTATCCACTTGATCTTATAGCTTATATATGTGTAAATCATTTAAATATTAAAGAGACAAACCTGTTCAAATGGAAACGTCTCTAAGTTCAACGGCACAACAAATTCGGTTGGCATTTTTCCTACAAACTACACACAATTTATAATTATGTTTTCGTTCCAAAAAACTAAAGTAGTATAAATGTATAATCAAAATGAGATTTATTTAAACATTATTTTAACTTTTTTCGTTTCAGTGTCATCATTAGGCAAAATAACACGGTTAGTATGTTACATCAGTTTGGTTCAATTTCTGTTATTCAACTTTCATCGCAACACACTACCTAAACTTTAGATTACAGACATCCACACCTATGACCACACACAGACACATGAATGCAAAAAAAATTATGAAGCAATAAGAAGATATTGGTGTTAAATGCATTAGTTTGATTAAACTTTTCAATAATAAGATGTAGGTTATTATTCATATTAGCTTGTCACACCTTATTTAGTAGGCTTATGAGGTTATTTTTATTTACAAATGCTCAAACTAATACTATTATGACTTATAAGCTCATCGACTTCTAACTTTAATGGCTTATAAGCTTATCAACTTGATATTATTCATTTTTTAAAGGCATAAGTTCAACTCATTAGATAACCTTATGACCATTTCTAAATTCTAATAAGCTTATAAGCCCATTAGATAAGCTGATAAACAAGTTTCCAACTTACGCCATGGCACAAATTAACAACTTACCTTAAATCACCCACTCAAATACATGACCACTAAATATTGTAAACTCCTATTACATTCCAATAGAAAATAAAAACATATCATGCTCTCAAAAATTCACACATATTAATCAACAAAAAATTAAAACAAAAATTTAATAATAATGATACTAATAACAATTAGCCACAAGGCATGAGTCAACTTAGCATTCTTTGATGTTCTTGAGCTAGACCTGAACAAACAAACACACCCTTGTGATGTCTTGCGATGACACGAATCAAGGCAGTCCTATGTGGACTGTTCTTGGACCAAGAGTAAACTATACGACTCACACCAACACAACCATTCAGGTCGTTGAGTCGTTCTCTCATTAGGCCAAACAAACCACAACTAAAGCCTATGCACCCCACGCAATTGACCTGAGGTACTTATAACCGACCAAAATAAACACAAACTCAGACGCAAAATTCAACACCCCTTGTGTTGTTGTTGTTAACCGAGCCATGACACCCTACATGGGTGTTGGTTGGACCCAACCAACGCCATGTATTCCATACGCTGACACAAAAAAACAAAGCACACCCTATGTGGCTCTGATTGTCTTGAGTAAAAAAAAACAACCACACCACTCTTTTCGTAACTGGTTCTCAATCGCAAAAGAACTAAACATGTTTTATCAATAACACAATCTCATTAAATTTTGCAATACAACAAACAACTCAAATTTGATCCCACTGTCGTCTTCCAACAGTGGGTTTCAACCCATATATTAAACCAAACGCAGCCTACACTTATTAAAATAACTTGATCGAAATAACACAAAAAAATAAAAAGACTACCAACCAAACAAATACAATAATCACTTCCAATCCATTGAGCCAATCAAATCCTAAATAGTAACACATCACTAATTAAAATCTTTAATCTAATTAATCGGATGTATAATAAAATAAAAACCATATCACCAAATATAATACCTAAAGACATTAAAAAGTTACCATATATAAAGAGACTTAGGATCAAATGAGAAGAACTCTTAAAATGAGAAGGATGAGAAATAACTATAACCACATATTAGAGATGCATCGACTTGAATTAGATGCATCCCTAATCTTTTAGATGCATCCTAATATATTTTCTAGCTAAAAATTAGATGCATATACATATATTAGATGCATTTTAGCAAGTTAGGAAAATCCTATGTATTTTTTGTCCTCTGCGGGTCAAATTTGTTGCAAGTACCACTTTGCATCGTTTTCACTTCAAAATTACTTTTGAAACTAATTGGGATGCATCTAAATGAATAGAGATGCATCTAATTCAAGTCGACGCATCTCAAATATGTGGTTATAGTTATTTCTCATTCTTCGCATTATAAGTTTTCTTCTCACTGGATCCTTACCCTATATAAAGATACACATCACTTACTTCATCACGTAATAAGAATGAAAAGGTAAAAAAAAAAAATCTAACATAAAAAAAAATTAATACTTAATCACACCAAATCAATTATTACAATTAATTAATGATCAACNTTTTTTTTTTTTTTTTTTCTATTTTTTTTTAATTATTTTTTTATTTATATATGAAAATTAAATTATTGATGTTGGTCCAACTTCTTTGAATTAAAGGTATATGTCTTACACAATATGGGTGCTCATGGAAAAAAAATCAATATTAGAGAATTTGATGTAGTGACTTTCAATAGGATTATATATGTGTTTTTATAGTTAATGAATCAAATAGTGCATATGTATTATGGTTTATATAAGATATATAGAAGGGTGTGCATTTGTGTTTTACATTATCTGATGTATAATCATTTTTTTTACAGAAACAAGCCATTGTTTCTCTACCAACACTACCACTTTTTATATTGACGATTCTCGTGTGACAAGATGCTAAAGATAAAGACGAACCACATGTGCACAAAGCGTGCAAAAGATATCGAATTAGATGAGAAAGTAAAGCGTGCATTTATGTTTTTAGAAAGAGTGCACACATGTCTTGAAAGAGTGCACACATGTTTTTGAATGAAGTCATTTGTAATTTATTTGAATTTCACTTAATATCAAACTTTTGTGTATACTATTTATCTCTTTGGTTATTTATAAATTTAGAGGTTGCATATATATGTTTGTATTTTTTTTTATTATAAATTTCGAAGATGAAAAAATGTATATATTAGAAACATATGTGTGATTACCATTTCAAGCAAAAACAAGTTCAATGTCTAAACAATTGTACTTAAAAAAAATGTAAATTTACAATATTACAAGAAAACACATATGCACCTCATTTTTTTTTCAGAACATGTATGCTGGAAATTAAAAAAAATAAAAATAAAAAAAAATAAATCTGAATCCGAAAATTAAGGCACTTAAAAACGTTTTTTATTTAAAAAATTCAAAAAAAATAATAAAAAATGTATTTTACTATTATACCCTTTTGAAATAAATAAAAAGATTAAATAATACTAAATTCTCATTGGTTCAAAGTGGTTTTGTAAAGTTCTGTACAAAAAAATGGTTCTGCATTGAACGTGACCCTATATATATATATATATATATATATATATATATATATATATATATATATATATATATATATATATATATATATATATATATATATATTTTGGTTTCTTAATGTAGAACTTGTTTAAACACTTCCTAGGATTATAAAAGCTTTTAACTAAGGTGAGTGAGCCAAAAAGGAACAGTTTAACTTCATAAATACACCTTAATGAGATTTTTGTGAAAATATACCAACAACAATTGAGAACTGAAAATGACTTTGATTAATATTAAAGATTGATGAAAATACAATGAGAACACTAAATACAAGCTTCTTAAACTAAGTTTTATAACTAAAAATGGAAATTACATTAATTCGACATAAATTTAAGCTAATTAATAGTACACCCAGTCTATGTTGCTTCCAATCTCTTTAAGGCAACAAATTTAGGGTTTTCTGAGCTTCCTCCTATCTTGTCCCACTTCAAATAAGGACCATTGCATGACTGAATTTGATCCTACCGTTTAAATCCTTTGGCGCCAAAAAGAAAACTGCAATTTGCACCTGTGGGGTGGCATTAAATGCGTTTGTTTTGTTAGGTATAGGTGGGGGAGTGGTTTGGGCGGTGGGATGGGATGGTGAGTGGGAGAGAAGGTGGGTCATGGCTGCAAGTTGGGTGAAGGTGGAAGGAGATGGGTTGACCTGTGGTCAAACTAGTGGTGATGAGGGGTGAGGTTTTTTATTATAGAAATGGGTTTTGGGCTTAGTGGGTTTGATGGGCCAGAAATGGATGGGCCCACAGGGATAATAAAAGGGTGTGTTTGTTTATTGGTTGTTTTGATTTTTGGGTTAAGAATAAAGGAGCCCGTTTGGTTTATAAGTTATCAAACAAGGAACCATTTGTGTTAATTCTGAAAATTTGAGGGACTGATCATGTGACTTTCCCCAAAAGTATTCAAAGGGCCCTTTCTTGCCAAGGAGAATAGTACAAGGACCAAAACTGATTTTTCCACTTTTTGCATTTCCCAGGACTAAATCTACCAACTTTTGAAGACCTTGAGGGACCAAACTCTGAAATTTCACCCAAACCTTTTTCACCAAAGTCATTTTTGCCAAAGTTTTCATAATAAAAGGACCATAATTGTTATTTTCAAAAGATTTTAATCAGGGCATTTTGACATTTTTTGCAAAGTTCAGGACTAAATTGTAAACTTTTGAAACTTTCATCAAAGACTAATTATAACTTGTGATTTTCAAGGACTTTGGTTGGATTTTTCTTTTAAAATTAATGCTTAGGGACTAGATTGTGACAAGTTTTGAAAGTTGAGGGACGAAACTGCCCAATTGTGCAAACTTGTTCGTTTTCATCTTGTTTTCAAACCATTTGCATCTAAAAACATATAAAACACAATCCCTGGAATATTTTCAGTATTTTTGATGCATATTTGGGTGTTTTTGGATGTTTT
>LBNU01035858.1:29350-39960 GCA_014162995.1 Artemisia annua | reverse complement strand
GAAGCACTAAACCAGAACCATTCTTGAATCATCCTTCGTCTTGCTTTCTTCTTCCCTCTTTCTTCTTTTTTATTTTTACACTATTTTTTTGTATTTTTTGGTATTTTTGCTTTTTGATACTAATCAAGGTTTTAAAGTTTCTAATAGCTATATTAAGCTATCTGGGAGCTTAAGTGTCCTAATTTAGTCTATAATAACACAAAATAACATCATCAATGAAACATGAAATTTTGATTTCGAATTTGCATAAAACTGAATTAAACTTGGAAAGATGAAATTGATTGCTTAAAAAGAGTTAAGATACAATAGTAACACTGATTACATTAATTGAAAGCTCACAATTACACTAGAATTTGAAAATTTTATAATTCGACATACATAAACTAAAATTACACTACACTTTCTTCTTCCTTGCTTCTTCTCTATTTATAGCCATCATTTAGGGTTCCTGGAAGCCTTCTGAGTCTTTCCCACTTGGAATTTGGGCCATTGGATTAGTAACTTTCAATCTTGGCCGTTGGTGTGTTTTGGCGCCAAAAGAAAACAGAGCAAATTGCTCTGTTATGTACCAATTGGGGGTGGTGCATTTAATGTTGTTGTCCTGTTAGGTAAGTAGTGGAAGGGGCGGTGGGATGGGATGGTGATGGTGGGAGAGAAGGTGGGTCATGGCTGCAAGTTGGGTGAAGGTGGAAAGGAGATGGGTTTGACCTGTGGTCAAACAGGGGGACAGGGGTGAGTGTTTTTATTAATAAATGGTTATGGGTTTTCATGGGTTACTGGCCAGAGTATGGATGGGCCACAAGGGATACGATAAAAGGATGTTTTTGTTTATTGGGTTTGTTTTGGGATTTTTAAGAATAAAAGGAGCATTAGGTTTATAAGATTATCACAGAGACATTTGTGTTAATTCGAAAATTTGAGGGACTGATCATGTGACTTTTCCAAAAGTATTCAAAGGGCCCTTTCTTGACAAGGATGCAATAGTACAGGACCAAAACTGATTTTTCCCACTTTTGCATTTCCGGCCAGGGACAAAATCTGCCAACTTTGAAACTTGAAGGGACCAAACTGAATTCACCCAAACTTTTCACAAAGATCATTTTTTGCCAAAGTTTCTCAAAACAAGGCAACCATAATTTGTTTTTTTCCAAAAGATTTTATAATCCCGGGGTATTTTGACATTTTTGCAAAGTTCAGGGATAAACTTGTAAAACTTTTGAAACTTTTCATAAAGACTAATTATGGCAACTTGTTGCATTCTTCTAAGGACTTTGGGTTACTTTTTTTCAAAATTAATGTTTTAGGATCTAGATTGAACGAGTTTTAAAAGTTGAGGAGCTGAAAGACCAAATTGGTGCAAACTTTGTTCCGTTTTCATTTGTTTCAAACATTTTGATCTAAAACATTATAAACACAACCTCATGGATATGTTTCAGTATTTTGATGCATCTATTGGGTGTTTTTAGATGTTTTTGGTAGTTCATATAGACAACACAAATGATGAGTAATTTACACACTCATCAGTAAGATGAGCTAAGAGGGTGATTGGTGGAAAGACCCTAAGGGTGACTAAGGCTCTGCTATCGGGTGCTAGGCTTTTGCCTAGGCGTTGTGGCCATGGTGAATTAGCGTACAAGGTGGGACAAGAGGGATCCACCTCCTTGTGGTGTTTCTAGGGATTATTAGGGTGTGTTCTAGTCTAAGGGGAGTGCTAGGAGTGCTTGTTGTAGTATTTGAGGTGCTATAGTAGCTTAGTTTAGGTTTTAGGTTTAGTTTATACTTAGTTTTTTCTAGTGAGAGATTAAGGTTGTAGATTTAGGTTTTATGCCTTAGATTAGGTTCTAGTGAGATGTTATAGTGGATCTAATATTATAGTCTATAGTAGGCTTATACTAAGTGTTGCTAGCTTATGGTAAAGACTTTGGATAGTTTAATCTAGTTTCCGGGAATTATGACTTATTGGGTTTTGTGCTTAGGGAACTGTACCTAAGTTCTAGGGAGTTGTACTAATGGCCTAGAAGTCTAACTATATCCTAAAGTTGCTAATGTAACCATCATACTAAGCCGTTTAACACTTTCAAACTAGTTAGTAAGCAATTAGGGTTTTAAAGATAACCGTAAACACATAGGTGCAATTAGGATTTTCTAATAGCATAATGTACTAGAGTTGGTAAGTTTACTTAGTAAAAATGTGTTTATAACCTAGACTTGACATACCGGGATATTTACATGAAGAAAACATAGTGGTGGTTGGCATAGGTGGATACGTGAGCTTGTTAGGGGTTAGTTAGGTCATAGAGATATAGTAAAGAAAAATTTTACTCGGGAATTGCTAAAGACAATCTAACCTAGATAGTGCTTAGTGAGGGCCTAAGTTCAGTTAGTTAAGACTTTGCTAACCTATGGAGTTAGTGAGGAAGTTAGTGAGTTGCTACATTTGTCAGACCAAAAACTGGTTTAATATCGCCACTTTCTAAAAATTCTATGAACTACGCTACCGAACAAATCCAGCAGCCTCATGCAGGATTCACCATACATACACGTTTAAATAAATATATAATATAATAATATAATAATAATAATAAAATAAATAAAAATAATAATAATATAAATAATAATAATAATATAATAATAATAATAAAATAATAATAATAAAATAATCGCCCCGGCACCCCGATAAATGAATAATGACATAATAATAATAATAATAATACACACCTGACACATATTTTCAGCCATTGTTAGTGACGTATCTTTTTTCAAGTTGGGTACCATTCGTTGATTTGTCAGTAACAAAAACGTTGTGACGGATATCAGAAAACCTCGGATGGCAAATCATTAATAAGAAAGAAACTATCTTTGTTTTCTTAGAGGAAAAAAACGGAGCCTTAAATTTTTTGCTGTAACTCCATATTCAAAATGCACGTTCAGTTTTGCAAAAATAATTCCAGAGCACCTAATTGCGGTGCAATAAATTATTAGGCTCAGTTTTTTAGATGGCAGCCGGGTCACAGTAATATCCAAATTTTCACCTAAAAGATCCAGTAACATAATGTTCCGCAGGAATTTTCACCTAAAAGATGTGATTTTTAATGACTAAGTCGTAAGATGGATATCTATAGGTGCACTCCATGGAAGTCGTGAGAAAACTTACATGATAACCACTCCATTGAAGAGCTGCTACATTAGCTGCTTGTGCAATCAAAGAAGAACCGGTTTTATCTCCAAGAGCTGGCATGGATGTAGCTGGTGGCCCAAGAAATACAATACCTTTAGCCTCCAATGCACCAGGTAGGTCATGTATTTCATATACATGTCCCCAAATGGGCCAAACAACATCAATATGTGTTATTTTAGCATTCTGAGATCACCAAATTTAAATTTATAAGCATAATGATTATTTTAAGCTTGTTTAGTGTTAACGGCCGATCTTTAAGGTATTTGAAATAAGTAGTTTTAAATATGCAACTAAATATAGCGAACGTAAAATCTAGAAATAAAACTTACTTACCTCTACAATAAGTTGCACATTTGCATAATTGTTATTATTTGTACCACCCGGGACTTCAACAAACTGATCAGCAATTCTAATATGATTAGCATTTATCCTCATATCCTCTGGTGTAGCCATAGCAACCAACAAAATCGCTTTCTCTAAACCAAGCGTTTCATAACTCCATGTCCTCACAATTCTTATAAACTTTACGGCCGCCATTCCATTATTTGCAATCAAAAATACTCTGTATCGGCTTCTTGCCTCCAAGTGCATTACAAAATTCATCAATGCCCGTTCTACTTGCAGAAGACCGAAGTGAAACCACCCCTTTCATGTGGTAGACATGACTGTAGTTGAAACTTCTAGTTAAATGCATCCGTTGAGCTTCGACATGTTTTCACTGCCAATCAAAGGAATCCAACTTTAGAACACCTCTACTTTGACTAACCCACATTATAATTAACTATCCATTAACTCTTATGTAAAGTGAACCCGCATTTAAAGTTGTTAATTATCCTTTTAAATCAAACGCTATCTGCCTATTTGAGAGGGTGTTTGGGATTACGTTGTAGGTATAATTTATTTGATTATGCATTTGCAAGTACACCAAAAGTGAACATTATGCTATTCATTACAAAGAAACTATCCGTCCAACATTTTTAATTATATAAAGATATAATGAATAATACTGTTAGCGCAAACTACTAAATTTCGCAACAAAAGCCAAATCGCAAATCTTATACCTGGGAATGGTATTGGATCTCATAAAACTGCCTCCTCGTACACTCCACGGCTGCAACCACACCCTGCTTACTTCTGACCACAACTTCAAACTCATTCGGCATCTTAAGAGCTTCATCAGCATGAATCATCCGAACAGCCTGAAAAGAAAACCACGCAAATTTAGTTGAAATATATAACATAAATTACAATAAACCTTTACTGAAATATTCTACCAATCTCGTTATACAAATACATTAAACGCAGGAACCCAAAACACATTTCTGAATATCTTAGACTTAACTTGTTATTAATCTAAAATTGAAACTTTTTATGGTTATACATTTATGTAACAAATACCTATTGACCCAAATTCTCAGGACCAAAAAATAATTAAAACACTTCAATATTCCAAATTACAAAAATTAAAAATTAACTAACCATATTGATTTGCGGAATTGTTGCTGAAAATTAGTAGATAACAAAAGAACTGAAACCGTTTAAAGAGATTCCTCACTATATTGAGACCATTTAGCATGATTCTTCTTCTCCATCTTGATATTGGATTAATGGGGATTATCGAAAACTTTAAAAAAAAATGATCCGTTACAAAAATCGTGACTTTGGATTAGTTTTCCATCGTCGATTAATGGGGGTTTCCCATCTTGATCCGTTACAGGCCTAACTCTGTAATGGGGGTTCTCCATCTGGATATTGGATTAGTTTTGTAACTTTTTGGGGAAGGAAGTTTCGAGGTGTTATGGGAAGGTCTGGAAGGATCTGTGAGGAGGGGCGATTTGCTTATAGAACCCTACAACACATGACACACAGTAGAATAACGGAGCTACAACGCTTTCTACAGTTGAATTACGGTTGCTACAGTTGTTTCTACAGTAGTATAACGGGACGGGGTTGTACAGTATGTGTGATTTTATTATTTTGATACCCAATGGATGATAGACACTTAGGCCATTATAAAAAACTAACCAATAGCAACTCAACAACATGGTGTACCATTTTGTTTGTATTTTTTTCTTGAACGGGATTGCTTTTGGGGAGAGCATGCCTCCCGCCTTTTAGTATATATATATAATGTATATTTGTTATAGGCATCACATGTTTTTCTTTTTTATTTATTTATTTTTTCAGATAACTTGTCTTGTTGTTTTCTTAATCATTATAAAATATATTTGTTATGAAAGCAACTAAAGGTTTATTTATTAAATTAAGTGGTTTGAAAATATTACTAGATTAGTTACTTAATTAAGAAAGAGAGAGAGGTTTTTGTGTACCTCTCCATCAAGATGAAATAAGAGTTTTGAGCTACTCATCAAGTGGAAAAAAACACTTTTTAAATGAGCATTGTGGCTGTCATTAGGAATGTGAGTAATATAATATCTCACTTTTTTTTTTTTTACTTACAAATATTTTTTCAGTTTTTTGTTCTAAATGTATATCTACAATCCTAATTCTATATACAGGTGAATATTTCACATCATAACTTAAGATACAAATATGTAAACATTGTTAATCGAATTGAAAGATTTGATGAGATTTCTGAAAGGGATGAGTATGACTCTTTTATTTTATTTTTTAATCATATCAAAGAGATTTGTCTTGCCCACTAACTTAAAAATTATGGATTCAAGACTTGTTAAAGATATTTGTAAAATAAATGGTAGTATAAAGTAGGGGTGAGCATCGGTCGAGGACCGGACCGGACCTACAAGACCGAAGACCGAATTAGCCAAAATGTCAAGACCGAGGACCGGACTAAAAGTGGTCGGTCCGGTCCGGTATCAGTCGGTCCGTCCGGTCCAACAAGACAAAATAATTGATTTGTGGTCCGGACCGAGGATCGAATTAGCCAAAAAGCCAAGACCGAGAGCCGATCGAGTCGTTTGCTCAGCACTAGTATAAAGTGTGAAAAAGTCATTGCTAGAAAAAATAATAAAAAACAAATCTTCATTATGCACATTAACTTTGGCACCAAAAGATTGCTAAATAATCTTTTTACTCCGTACTTAACAACTACTAGTATCATAGAAGAAGAAAAGAATGAAAAGTAAACAGCAAATCTAACGGCTCACTTTCTGCCACGCTGGCAATCCGCATGATATTTTTCTTTCCCAAAATTCAAATTTTTATCAATTCACTTCAAAATTTCCCCCTCCAAAATAAAGGCGCCATTTTTCTACCGCTAAAAATTTTCTAAAAAAAGTTTCCCCTCTTCTTAAAACCCCCATTTTCCAGACTCATTTTTCATAACTCTAAATCACACACACTAAAAACACACACACACACACAGTCCCTCAATCTTTAATCAAAGAGCACTGAGTTACCCCAGACCAGTGTTAGGATGGAAATTGTAGCAGATGGGGCTATCACAGGTGATGCAGGTGATAAGTTGGTGAGGGCTGACACTACTGCTTCTAGCTTAGCAGCAGAGCAGGACAGTGTTAACATACTTAAGACCCAATCCAAGGCAACATCTCCTGTGGATGACTCTCTTGAGTTAAACACTAGAGATGGAATCCCTAGCCAACTGGAACACACAGGGTACTCAGATGATCATCCTAGGGGTGGTGCTGAGTTCATGTCCATTGACTCACCTCTCGGACCAGGTAACACAGGTCGAAGTGAGGAGGACAGACATGAAACAAATGAATTGATGGCTCCACCACATGTACAAACTGACATTATCAATGATCCACCTCTCGGACCAGGTAACACAGGTCGAAGTGGTGAGACTAGACTGAAACCTACTGAGGAATTGATGGCAACTTGTACCAACTTGGAGACCAAGTGCACTAACTTGGAATCCAAGGTCACTGTTCTTGAAACCCTTACTGCTGATCAAGGTGCATTGATAAAGACTATGCAGCAACAGATGACTCAAATGCAAGCTAAACTCTCTTCTCTCAACTCTGCTGCCATGGAAGAGGATGCTTCCAAACAGGGGAGGAAAAGCTCAGTTTCAGGAAGCTCAGTTTCAGGGGAGGAAGATGGGGGAATAAAATTTGTTGCTGCTACAGATGTTATTGAAGGTGATGAGAATGTTTTCATCTCTGCTGCTGATGTGGTTGACACTACTGCTGAACAGTCTACTGCTATTGGGGTTGACAGCATAGTTGACACTACTGCTATGGTAGAGTCTACTGCTGATGTTTCAAAGGTTGGTGCTCAAGCAGAAATGATGATAATGGATGATAGCTTGGCTTCAGGGGAGGAAAAAGGAGATGACAGTGGGAATAATGTGAAGAAGTTTGTAGTAGTTGATAAAAATAACCAAGAAGCAGTGTTGGATGAGGCAATACAGGTCAAGGACTCTGCTGCACAAGAGTCTACTGCTGAAATCTCTGCTGCTGGTTCAGGATCTGGTGATAACTCTGTAGCTGAGACTCTGCTAATGCTACAAGAGAAAATCTCTATTGAACAAACATCTCAACCACTACCAGTTGTATCTGTAACTATTCCACAATCACAACCTAGTGCTGTATCTCAACCAATACATGTCTCATTGTTACCTAAAAAGGGTGTGACTATCAGAGAACCTACACCAATAGCACCAAAGGCAAAAGCTATTCTTTACAGTTCTGATAAAGGGAAGTCAAAAGTACTTGAAGAGGAAGAGACTGATTCTAGTGATGATGAAAATGTGCTTAAGAAGATTCCTAAAGAGTTTTGGCCTAAGGACAAACTGGAAGATGCTGACAAACAGTTTGCTTTGCAACTTGCTATGGGTGATGCTGAAGGTATAGATGTTCAACAAAGAATTTTGCAAGAGCATGAGGTTTTTGAGGCATTAAAGGATAGAAGAACTAGTGAGGTTATAAGTGATACATGTAGATATACTCCAACACCTGCAGAAGTTGACTATTTGATAAGAAAGAATCCTGAGGTGCACAAGAAAGCTTTGGAGTTGACTGCAGATGTTAATCTGAGTGAAGTTCAAAGGACTGAACAACTGCATGAGTTTATTGGTAACATGATCATTGAAGCTGATAAAAACATACAAGCTAGTTATCAAGGTAAACAAAAGAAAAGAAAGGGAAATCAAACACCTGCACAGGTTGTTAAGCAGATGAAGAATTACTTGGTAGCTCAATGCAGTTGGAAGATGGCTGAGTTTAAAGGTATGCAACATGATGAGGTGATGCTACACTATTATTCTGGTTATAAGATGAATTCAGACTTTATTCCTATGGGGTCTGAGGCAGAAGCACAGCAGTAGACTCTTGTGCAGCAGAGTCCTTGACCTGTATTGCCTCATCCAACACTGCTTCTTGGTTATTTTTATCAACTACTACAAACTTCTCCACATTATCCCCACTGTCATCTCCTTTTTCCTCCCCTGAAGCCAAGCTATCATCCACTATCATCATTTCTGCTTGAGCACCAACCTTTGAAACATCAGCAGTAGACTCTACCATAGCAGTAGTGTCAACTATGCTGTCAACCCCAATAGCAGTAGACTTTTCAGCAGTAGTGTCAACCACTTCAGCAGCAGAGATGAAAACATTCTCATCACCTTCAATAATATCTGTAGCAGCAACAAATTTTATCCCCCCATCTTCCTCCCCTGAAACTGAGCTTTTCCTCCCCTGTTTGGAAGCATCCTCTTCCATGGCAGCAGAGTTGAGAGAAGAGAGTTTAGCTTGCATTTGAGTCATCTGTTGCTGCATAGTCTTTATCAATGCACCTTGATCAGCAGTAAGTGTTTCAAGAACAGTGACCTTGGATTCCAAGTTAGTGCACTTGGTCTCCAAGTTGGTACAAGTTGCCATCAATTCCTCAATAGTTTTCAGTCTAGTCTCACCACTTCGACCTGTGTTACCTGGTCCGAGAGGTGGATCATTGACAATGTCAGTTTGTACATGTGGTGGAGCCATCAATTCATTTGTTTCATATCTGTCCTCCTCACGTCGACCTGTGTTACCTGGTCCGAGAGGTGAGTCAATGGACATGAACTCAGCACCACCCCTAGGATGATCATCTGAGTACCCTGTGTGTTCCAGTTGGCTAGGGATTCCATCTCTAGTGTCTAACTCAAGAGAGTCATCCACAAGAGATGTTGCCTTGGATTGGGTCTTAAGTATGTTAACACTGTCCTGCTCTGCTGCTAAGCTAGAAGCAGTAGTGTCAGCCCTCACCAACTTATCACCTGCAACACCTGTGATAGCCCCATCTGCTACATTTTCCATCCTAACACTGGTCTGGGGTAACTCAGTGCTCTTTGAGGCTGGCCTACGGGTATAGGTCTTTAGAGTGGGTGAGGAAGGTAAAACATTTTCTGAATCATTCTGTGAATCAGATGTGGGTGTGTGTTGGGAATCAGTTTGTGTGCCTGATTCTTCACCCTGTGCATTATCAATCAACTCCAACATGTAAGGAGTGAGAGGCACATCAGGAATAGGAAAATCTATATTTTCTTTTGCTAAAAAAGTGAAAGACACTGAACCCAATTTTTTACATTCAAAAATAGTTCTGTGGGTTACAGTGTGTTCAAGATCATCATTTACTAGCATTTGAATAAACCTTGGATAGATAAAATATTTTCCTTTTAAATTTGACCCAAACCCATCAAAAATCAGTTTAGAAAAATTAAATGGGTCCCCTTTGCTTAAGCAAATCATGGCAGATGCCATGCTTGCATTCACCTCATTCCACCCAGTAGTTTTAGGACTAAAACAGTGCAATAAGGTATGTGCCAAAAATTTCCATTTAGGAGAAAAAGAACCTTTTTGTATTTTAGTGCCATTCCCCTGTCTGACATAACCCAAAGCTTCCAACCCAGCATTAAGTTCCTCCTTGGTAAGACCATTAGTGCCATCTTCATCATCAAGCTGCAACACAACTCTGAAAGAGAGTTGGTTTCTCCTTTCTTGTTTACTGATTCGGATGAGGACAGACCACCAACACCAGATGGAGCCCCATCAACACCAACAGCAGAGACATCATGGAAGCCAGCAACATTTATGGATGATTCTGTCTCTGTATGTTTTCCAATTAATTAGCAAGAACTGAGCATCATGAATAGAACATCATGAATAGCAATACTGTGAATGCATAACAAGCTAATCAACTAGAAAAGGTAGAACGTGAAGTCAGTAAGCCAAACAGTAGAGTAGAAACACCAGCAGTACACTCAGCAGCAGAGTTGACCATACCAGCAGCAGAGTTGACTTAAACTAAAATCAAGCCTTCCATAAATACGTCTTACCAACTAAACATTAAATTATCCCCAATTTAACCCATTATAAATAGAGAGACCAATCACTCCCATTCATAATCCAAATCAAAAACCCTAATCAACAATCACCAAAAAATCATGGCAGATAATCACAATTACATCATCATCTCAGATTCATCAAGTGATTCATCCAGTGATTCT
>LBNU01035858.1:10285-28161 GCA_014162995.1 Artemisia annua | reverse complement strand
ATCCACAATTATACTTTCCTTATCTTCGTCTAACGGTCGTTAGTCATTTAACGGAAAACACTAACGATCGTTAAATTCTTGTGTTAATAATAAATATATAAAATACATTTATTATTATTCCTTAATACTCATTTGTATCGTGTGCAATCCCGAGGTCTCGCGTTCGATTCTAGACATTTACACATTAATACTTAACTATATTTCAACAGTAACTCCCAATACCGTCTTTCACGGGTTATGAGTCCCAATACCATTTTCCACGGTGTATGGGGGAGGTTGAGATGTAGACAGCCTTACCCCTACCTAAGGTAGAGAGGTGCTTCCGGTTCTACTTGAAATAGAAAAAGACCTCCAGCCTTTTTGTAGGGAGTGAGAAATGTGCAGTTATAATATAAATTTGTTCAACTTTAAATCAATTAAGGTATATTGAAATAAGTACCTAACTGTTTTAATATTTATCCCAATGCTATTTACAAAATTAAGCATCATACTTAGGCATTATTTATTCATCTTTAATTCTTTCCACTTGTAAGTTTTGTTTCTATGACATTCACTAAGAAAATCAACTATTCAACAAATTGAATTCATTATATGGGCCAATCCTTAGTTCCTTACCGTAAGATCAAACGAAATGTCCTTATTATTATCAGACCTCACTCATATGCTATTATAGTATCAATGACTAATCAAGGTATTTATTTACCTCCACTGTAAAAGCTTTTTCATTTTGTTTTAGAGCACAAGCACTGCTAACTTTTTGAATCAAATCCCTGATGCATCATGGTTTCGATACAGTGACAGCGCAAGTAACAGGCACAACACTTCCATCACAGCTAAAAACCACCCTAATGACATTCTACGGGTGGTAGTTGAGTGAAGTGGAAAGAAGATGCATGAAAGGATCAAATGTAACAGAATTTTTTTCACAAGCTGGACATCCAAAGTTGATTAATATTGGCCCTGTTACACAAACAACTAAATAAATGTTAAATGAGGTTCCATACTAAGCTCCAAATCTATTAAAAAACAGCTAATAAATACATGAAGAATTAAGGCTACACAGACACAATTATCAATAGAAAACTTATAAGCATTCGTAATTCATTTCTATGTTAAGCATGACACTTTGTTGGGAAATAACTCATACTCACAAGACAACATGAAGGCAAACATACATGTGCTCATCGTGGCGAATGTGAGTGTGCGCGCCAACCTTCTTTTCCTTTAGCTAACCTATAATGTAAATCATATTAAAAAAAAACAAACAAACAAACAAACAAACAAAAGCATTATTTGAGCGAAGCTTAACATCAGTACAACAAATGGCTTACTTGTGCACTTCGGTATCATTTCACTTTCTAGTCATTTTCCATGAAAATAGTCCACTATTTTCTGATAAATTGGGCTGAGAAATTTCTAACTGTGCTTCTTTATTAGTTTTATGTACCTGCATACCATATTCTAAATGAGTTGAAAAAAGCTACTTCACTGATTAACTTTCTAATTATTAATGTTAAGAGATACTTATTTACTTTTCGGCATCAAAGTCATCCAACCAAAGATCCTCGTCCTAGATGAATATGTAGTCATACGGTGCCACAATGTCTGGATGTAGAAAACGTTTAGCATACCACCTACAACAAATTTCATCCACCAGCCGAACATTACATGATTTAACATAATTAAGCTTAAACAGAATGATGTAAATTTTCTTAAATATGCAAAACTTACCATTTAATTTGTGTGTGAACACTAATATGTAAAGCCCTCTTTGACCATTCGATTTCACTCCATTCACTTGTTCGACCGTCATAGTAAAACAACACAAGAGTAATGTTTTCCGAAAACTGAAAGCCCAAAAATTAGACATGGGAATATCTCATCAGCTTATACTTACACAAACAGTCAATCATCGGTTTCCATATTCACTTACATATTACCGCCTTCACAGTATCTGGTCACAATACAAACATATCAACACGAATCTTTTCTAAAAGATATCTACATTTTGGTTAATAGTTACCATGAATGCAATTCAATCTTCCTAACCTGATTAAATAAAATAAATAAATAAATAAAAAGGAAACTATAAAAATATAGAAACTTTACAAAAAGGTGATTTTTTAAGAAAAAAATGGACTTCAATTTAATCTAGACTAAAACTTACTGTGAATTGGAAAAGCCTATTCAAAGCTTCCTTCAAAGTCAAATGATATATGATTAACCTAAATTAAAAATCGTCATATGAGTACTATTTGGTGATCGAGATTAGTTAACATAGATTCAGAATCAAATATAAGACAAAACAGATATCTAACTTATTGAGGAGAAGAATATGATGAATCAGAAGAAATTACCTCATGCAAGATAGTTGAGATTGGGAAGAATCAAAGTTGAAAATGTTTGTTTTTCTTATGATGATGATGATGGCGATTTAGGGTTCTATTGTTGGGGTTTGATAAGGAGGGTGAAAATATATGGGAGAGGTGGGTGAAAAAAAGGGAGGGAGGATCCACTTTTTGGTTTATCTGGTCCGAAAATTTAGCTTCTTCTACTGAAAGCTTTGACTTTTTAAAACAATACCAAAAAAATGTGTAATTTAAATTGTTAAAAGCAAAATGACAAATGTAGACATCTTAGAATTTAAGTATTGCTTTTTTAAAGGGGCATAATAGTCTTTTTCATACTCTCCTATCTCAACCTATATATAGAACAAGTGTGATTGCTATTTTTAGCATCAAAAACTCTCCCAAAATTCCTAGAAAACTACACGTGTAAACATCACTACTTTTAGAAAGATTTCAAAAAAAAATTCAACAAATTCGGGAGAAACACAAGGAGGTAAATTAGGGAGGTTAATTAATAGTGAAAATCCCTGGAAATAAGGAAAATATATTTGCTTGAATTATGATAACACAAATCTGTCAATTAAATATGTAAACCGATATTTTTGTGGCATTTATATGTAAACAAAACATTACATATGTGGATTTATTTTTTTTCGTTTATTATCCTTTTACAAAAAAATTAAAAAGCATCAATATCTGTATAACTTATCATTTTTAAAATGTTATCATTTGAATCTAAGTTAGCATATGTTGTTTGAATTTTTTTCGTTAATCTTGCACCATTTTGTGTTTCTTATGTGAAGTGTTTCGTTAATATTGCACCATTTTAAGGGATGTCGAAATTTATTCAAAGTATAAGTAATGTAAAATTTTGAAAAATCAATCTATCCATATGTTGATTTATTTTTTTTATAGGATAATAATTTTTAAAAAAAATTAAAAAGCATCAATATCTGTGTAACTTATCATTTGTAAAATGTTATCATTTACATAAAAAAAGTTAGCGTATGTTGTTTGAATCTTTTTTGAAAATCTTGCACCATTTTAAGAGATGTCGATATTTACTCAAAGTATAAGGAATGACAAATTTTAAAAAATCAGGCTATCCCTATAAAAATGCACAATCCAGCAAACATTCCATGGATAAGTGTTCATCTCCTAAGTATCCATATTCAATTTATAGACTGTTTCGAAAATCAAAATCATTTTCAAATAAAATATGATCCTATAATATTGAAAATTATTCCATTTTGAATATGAGAAACCCTAATTTTTTCGTCCTATAAATACCGCTGCAATGTAAATCATCAATCACGCTTTTCCTATCATTCTTCAGTAATCAGTAATTTCAAGTATTCTTTACTAAATTTTTGCGTAAATAAATACAAATGTATGATATGTTCTATACCATTAATTTAAACGTTTGTATTTTTTATTATGACCAGATTTCAAGATGAGCCAAGTACCATACACTGAGTTGTGCGATGTCGACCCCATGCTTGACGACATTATTTTCGTTGCCAGATGCATCAGCATATGGCATTCTCATGCTAAAGGAAGACCTAATGATCCATGGAGTTTGGATGCTGTTTTTATGGATCCTCATGTTTGAATATGTGCATGTTTGTGTTTATTATGTGAAGTGTTTTTGTTTTAATTAATATATGAATTACAATATTTTTTTAATAATCATTTCAGGGTAACAGGATCCAAGCTACTATAAAAAAGGACTTTATGACTAAGTTTGCAGGATTGTTGGAAGAAGGTGTTTGCTATCATATACGTAACTTTGGGGTTGGTGAGAACGGTGAAAAGTATCCCCTTCTCCCCCACAATTATAAGATTAACTTCTTCAAGAATACCTCTCTTACTAGGATGAACAGATTTGACACTAACCACAATGGTTTTAAGTTCGAACCATTCCTTAGGTTCTCCACAAGAAGATGGTCTAAACCATTTAATTATTTTTATTTTCTATGTATTTTGACGTATTTTTATTTATTATTATTGTATTACAATTATTATTTTCTATCTTATGAATTTTTTTTAATGTATACTTTATTCTTATTGTATATTGATATTTTATTTTAGTATTTAATATGTTAATTGTCAAAATAAACCGATAAAACTAGCCCGCCCATCGGGCGGGTCTTGAAGCTAGTATTAGAATATGTAGATAGATAGATACTACCTATAATAGAAAAATGGTTAAAAGTGAAATGTTGAGTTTTCAAGTGATATGTTGAGTTTTCTGGTCAAATGTGAGAGAAAGTGAAATGTAATTAATACTCTTATTAAAACACCCAAATGCTTAATAGTACAATTATTTATTCACATTGTACAACCAAATTAAAGCATATCTACCAAATTAAATACAACCAATTCAAACACAAATCGGGTTGACCCGGGATGCTTCAAACCCGGCGGGTTGACCCAGTTTAATTTGACCCGTNGGTGAAGCCCTCCCTTCACAGGAGGTTGTCGTGGCTACTTAAGGTTGTTTGCACCTAACAGGAATTGAACTTGAGACCTCCCACATTTTAGAGTGATAGTCACATGCCCTTTTACCACTAGGCCACCCTTAAGTGGTTACCCGCAAGTTGACCCAGTTTAAATCGACCCATTTTTTGACCGGAATGGTTCAAACGGTTGAACCTCCCGGGTCGAACCGGGTTTCAAAACATTATCCTTTACTTAAAAGTACAATGATTTATTCACATTGTACAACCAATTAAAAACATATCTACCAAATTAAATACAACCAATTAAAACACAAACCGGGTTGACCCGGGACGCTTGAAACCCATCTTTCGTCCGGAACGGTTCAACCAGTTGAACCACCCGGGTCGAACTGGGTTTCAAAACATTATGTTTAATTCCCAAATCTTCAAACTTTTATTATTTTTCGTTTATAACCTATAAACTTTTTTTTATCTATAAACTATTTGTCCTATAAACTATTTGTCGCTATAAAATCTCGTTGTTATGCACGGATACTCGTCTAGTACTACCTATAATGAAAAATGGTTAATGTTGAGTTTTCAATAATTGTTAAATGAGAGAGAAAAGTGAAATATAATTACTCGTCTAGTACTACCCATTACTTAAAAGTACAATGATATATTCAAATTGTACAACCAATTAAAAATATATCTACCAAATTAAATACAACCAATTAAAACACAAACCGGGTTGACTCGGGACGATTCAAACCCGACGGGTTGACCCGGTTTAATTTGACCCATTTCCGACCCAAACTAGCAAGTTGACCCGGTTTAAATCGACCCATTTTTCGACCTGAACGGTTCAACCGGTTGAACCACCCTGGTCGAATCGGGTTTCAAAACATTATCCATTACTTAAAGGTACAACGATTTATTCACATTGTACAACCAATTAAAAACATATCTATCAAATTAAATAAAAACTAATTAAAACACAAACCGGGTTGACCCGGGACGCTTCAAACCCGGCGGGTTGACCCAGTTTAATTTGACCCGGTTTAAATCGACCTATTTTCGACCAGAACGGTTCAACCGGTTGAACCACCCGGGTCGAACCGGGTTTCAAAACATTATGTTTAATTCCCAAATCTTCAAACTTTTATTATTTTTCGTTTATAACCTATAAATTTTTTTTATCAATAAACTATCTATCGCTATAAAATCCCGTTGCTATGCACGGGTACTCGTCTAGTATGTTAAAAGGAGATCATATTTGGCACATGAAATTATCGATAGATTATACTTATTTTTTCAAAAAATAAACTACTTAAAAAATAATTTTTGTTTGACAGACATAACTTATGAGAGATTAAAAAAAAAAAAAAAAAAAAAAAAAAAAAAAAAAAANAAAAAAAAAAAAAAAAAAAAAAAAAAAAAAAATCTTCCATAATCTCTTAAAATCAAATTTCAAATGTTAATTCATGTAGCTTATAAAAAAATATCTTTTTATAATCTTCATTTCCAGCACCATCTACATTTTCAGTAACAGTTACTTTCGCCAAACATACCCGTGAAGGTACGCACACTTTTGCTATAAAAAAAAGGTACACACACTTTGGTTTGGGTCGTTTTGTCCGGAATCTAAACCGAAATATTCGAATCCATAACTGAAAGTCTGAAACTGATTGTTAATATGGGTTTGATTTTTTGTTGGTTCCGGTTTAATTTTATCTATACTTTATAAAGCATATAAGACTCTCTCTCCTATTTAATTTTTAAGATTTCCTTATATAGATTTTAAGTAAATACAAGTTATAAAACACAAAGCACAAGTATGTAAGCACAAACCAAACTTAAAAAAAAAATACTATGTCTTATGTACAATTAATAGACAATTTAAAACACTCCATCACAAATATGTACAACTACCTAAGCACAATGTACAAAACAATTAATTGTTTTATTGCATTAAACATGTCATCTTTATATCTTTTTCTAGAACCATTTATTTGTCGTTCATTCGAAAACTCTTTTCGGCTTCCAAGCGATGCACATCCGCTTCCCTGAGGCTGTTTCGAGTGGCCAAGATTAGCGTGCAAGATCTACAATAAAAAACCCAAAAGTTGAGAAAAAGAGAATAATAAGCACACAAAAACAAGTGCGAATATTAAGCTCAAATTAGCACACAAGATCTAGAATAAACATTACTTGAGAAAACCTTAAGTAAACTAAGATAACCCAAAACTTACCTGTGACTTATATAAAACCCAAAACAACAACTAATGGTTGTTTTGAGTTTCGGTTACCACCAAAGGAGACAAGCAAAAGGGCTGTTTCGATTTGTGTTTTTATGAGAGTTTGTTATCAATAAACAAATAGGGTTTTGTGGACTATCTTTTGTGTAAGTGATAAAAGAGATAATGGTTTTTGATTTGTGTTTGTGATTCGGATTTAGCAAAAATGACAGGTTTGTGGATGGTAGGGCTGTAAACGAACCGGACGAACACGACGAAGCCTTGTTCATGTTCGTTCGTTTAATTTTAACCGGACAAATAAACGGACACGAAGCTTAAACGAACGAATTTTCTTGTTCATGTTCGTTTATTAAGAAACAAGTTGTTCATGTTCGTTTATGTTCGTTCAATAAGATAATAAACGAACGCGAAACGGACATAAACAATCGAACATAAATGAACATAGACAAACAAAAATAAACTCTAGTAAATTATGCACAAGATATTGTTTTATAAGAGTTTTATTATCTAAACAAACCAATTCTAAAATTATACAATTAAAGATATGATATATGAACATAAATAAATGAATGAACATAAACGAACGTTAACGAGCACATAATCGGACGTTCACGAACATAAATAAACGGACGTGACTTTTGTTCATGTTCGTTCATTTAACTAAATGAACGTAAAATCTTGTTCATGTTCATTCATTTAATAAATAAACAAACATAAACGAACTTTTTACCGAACGGTTCATGAAATGTTCACTGAACATTCAGTTCGTTTACAGCCCTAGTGGATGGTGTTTGAGGTTGTGTGAAATGAAAGTGGTGGCTGGGAAAGTGAAATGATTTAGGTTTAGGGTTAGATTTAATAAGGGTAGTACAAGTGGGTCAGTTATCACTTACTTAAGTGGGCCGAATTTTGTATATGATTTAGAGAAAGAGTGTGTTATTTTGAGGTGTTTATCAGTTTGGTTATCGGGTTTTTTGATTTATTTGATTCGGTTAGTTCGGTTAATTTTTTTCTTTTGTAAAATCAAAAACCGAATTTAAGTTATATTGAACCGAATTGAAAACCAAATTTAAATTCTAAAGGTGAAGAGATACTAAGGAGTGTGAAGAATAAGTTATACATATAAATACATAGGCTTGCGATATGCACAAATTGCTAAAGTAATAAGTAAACACGTACAATATTAAACTAAAAACACATAAAAACACACAAATAGTAATGTGCAGTGTTATGGGCTTGAGGCCGAATGGGCGCGGGGCCAAACGGGCCCGAGCCCGAACGGGTTCGTGCTAAACAAAATTCTTGATATCCGTAAATTTATTTTTAAAAAGAACATAATAAACTAAAATACATGATTCACTAGAAAATTTTATTTCAGGATACCCGTCGCCGCAACACGCGAGTTACCCTGCTAATTTCCATTACATTCCATTGCATGATTTAACCACGACTAAAAGAGACTTTTTCTTCCCTAGTTCGCATACTTTTTTCTTCAATTTGTTATTCACTGCCATCTTATTTCTCGACGAATCCTATGTGCCAACCGCCTAACGTGAAAATATGATTCATGTTAGTTCAAAACTTCAAATGCAAATACATTTCAGGCACTTAAAACTTTAGTTCAAGTTTTTTAATAATTTAAAGGTGAAGTTGGTAGTTGATAACATTAAATAATATCATTTTTTTTTTTTTTTTTTTTTTTTTTTCATGGGTTTCGCTTTTTTTTTTTTTTTTTTTTTTTTTTTTTTTTTTTTTTTTTTTTTTTTTTTTTTTTTTTTTTTTTTTTTTTAGTTTATGATATTTGATACTGATTTATTTCTTATATGCATAATGTACAAAATGAAGCAAGAAAACGAAAAGCACTAGAAAAAAACCAAGATTGCTCGCAACGACTGATCCATTTCTTCCCGCCGCATAGCGCGCCCATTCGACTAGTCATATACTGGTAACTAGCTTTAAGACCCGCCTGATGGGCGGGCTAGCTTTATCATTTGATTTGAATTAATAGTAGATTAATAAAATATAACATCAAAGTACCATACGAATACGTGTCGAATTAAAAGAATATAAATAAAGGCCCAAAAATATGTATAATAAAAGACGACAATATATTTAGTGAATACAAAAGAGTCTAAATAACGATAAAAGAAAAAAGTAATATGTTTAGAGACGATGCGACACATCCTTTTTATTTTTGAACGGCGGATGACGATGCAACACATCCTTATTGACAACGTTAGGAATTTCATCGGTGTAGTTGATCATATCATACTTCTATTCTATTATGCATGATTCAAGTGATGCCTTGAATCATTACTACTATTATTTCAATCAATAACACCCAGAAATGATATAACAAAACAAACTCTATCGATGAGCAATATATCCGTCAATATATACTAAAAAGCTAATAGGCCATCACCTCTTGCTTTACGTAAGCCACACCTGCATCAAATACGAAACCGAAAAGTGGATCCATTAACCTCCAGAAAGGACTGGACAATGCACAACCTACAATTAACAATCTGTTAATTATAACCACATAAAACAATAGTCTATCAAGAATTCTAAAATACATCTAGAGAGAACGGTACCACCAGGCTTAATAGTAGCATTCACTGCAGCCAAAACCTCTTCATGCCCATCATCTGAAGCATGTAATAGATAATAATCATGATTATATGAAAAAAAAATAATCAAAATTATAAACATAACCTTGTAATTGTATACTCAATATTACCTGTACCAAGAAACTCCGTAGTAGTTGTACATGTAGAATACTTTTGATGTGGGGCTTTGCGACTTAAAAGTTTCTTGGTGGGAGGGCGACCCAATTTACTGGACATTACATAAAATATGCACGTTACTAAATATTATAGAAGCATGAAATGATATTGTATGAAAAAGAAAAAAAAGTTATACGAAAAATTTGTGCCTTGTCAAAATCAACTATGCCAGTTCTAAGTTGTTTTACTTTTCCCACATTGCCAACAGATCGTACAGATGAAAATAACCTACAACTTCTGCCTTGTCTACACAAAAAGCAAAACAATTTCCGTAATGAACATTCTGGTCATTACTTGCCCCTTCTTTCATAATCAATTCATCTTCTCCCTTTGAAAATCCGATTCACCAACTTTCTCCCAAATTATCTCATTCCAATTAGGGATGTAGTGACATAAATCCAGGTGGCGGAAGGTGATTATTGGTCACGGCTTTGACCTACTGCTCTAATTTGGTTTTTCGGCCTTCAATGCAAGTTATTCTTTACGCAGTTCAACCATTTCTGCCTGTCAATTTGGCAGGTCATAAAACAAAAAACTAAGAGAATCTCTTGGTAAAGTCATTGAAGAAAATAAACTGTGTAGCAAGTTTGCGAGCTGACAAACTAACCCTAAATATTTTGATCTCTTCCAATAGTTTCTCGTTCATCTCTTTGCACTCCTGAATTTCAGATTTTAATTGATTTAGAACTCGAATAACATCTCCAATAATAGCTAGCTTATCGGTGGTGGCAGACCGGTCAGGTTCCAAAGTAGAGCCTAATTCTACAAATTTGAAAGAAACAAAAGCCATCAATAAACAAAATCAATCACACTATATTATAGTTGAATAATCGAATAACTATAAAAAAAAATGTCACACACATTTGTTTGTTGAATGTTGGTTATGAGGTTTTTATCCCCGCGCTTCGCGGCGGGGTATTTGTCAAAAGATTGTTTTGTATAAAGTTACATACGTCGGAACATGCAAATGTTTTTTCATAGTTGTAATATGAACCTGGCTTCTACTCCATTTGGATCAGAAACTAACTATACCAACTACAATGCTTTTACTTTTCACACAACAGGCAAATAACATCAATATTTATCCATAAATAACTCCAAATAACAACTCCATCAGCAACCTAAGCTCATAATTCTTAGTCTAACTGAAAATGTATTTCTGTTTCACCGATGGTAACAATAAGTTTACATATAAATGTTTGCAAACTTCGGAAAATAAAAGTTCTTAGTCGCACTGCTACAAAACATAGAATCATAAAAGTGTCTCCTGTTACTCACATTACCTGCGAATGGTTGATGACCATTCCAAAATACTCACATCTGTACCTCCTTCTTTCGTTGTTTTTGCGAATCCATGCTACATCTGTCACAACAAAAATAGTAAAGCTATGTCATGACTACTTAACTTGTCACAAGAAAAGTTATAATCATGTAAAGTTTCAAATTTTTACAAAAGAAACCTATATGTTTCATATTCTACTAAACTTATGTATGAACCATGATTTCTAGAATTACTAAAGGCAAACACATGTATTGCAACAGGTTCGATTGGTTTTCTTTCTAAATCTCAAAGAGCTAATCTTTCCCTCACCCGAGCAAGGTAAAATACACAATTTCAGAGGTGTAAATATCGACACATTCTGGGGTCTGTTCGAGATATACTTGATGTTTAATGGGTCTTATTAGGAAAACAAAAAAGCAAGCTAAAAATGAAACAGGTCAAATGGCTTGTGGGTAGCTCAAAGTGTATTATCAATCGCTTAAGGTAAAATAAATAAATAATTTGTTATGCAGTTGCTAAGGCCAATGGTCTGAAACTACAGATTACCTGGATGCAAAGTACGATTTTGAGTAGTGGTAATCAGCAGGTGGGCCACCTTCATAAGCACTATCAGATTCTGCCACTAAGGACATAACCTGTGAGAAATAGTTATCACCTAAACGTTTAATCCAAACTGATTGAAAGCGCAACTGTTTGCAAAAAATAATCTACATGAAGGAACGATCAGACCTTTCATGCCCATATTCCGCCTCGGTTTTAATCATAACCTCCGTCCCTCTATCCTTCCCATATCCTATCCCTGGCACGGCCTCTGGTTCGATGTCTACTTTTGCTGCTCTCTCTTTCTTCCGTTTCCCTTCCTCCTCTGTATCAACCTCTTTAACTTCTACCTCTTTCACTCATTCCTACATAAACTGAGTACAAAAATTGTTCTTATTACGTTACGCTAAGTAACTGAAACACAACAAAAATCAAGAACATGTTACTTAAGATGGTCGGTGTGGTTCGGCATACATTACAGGAGTTGGTCTCTCATACTAATTACACAATAGTCCCTATAACGCCGTTTTCTTTATGCTTAATTGTATATCTGCTTATTTTTTAGTTGTAAGTAGTTTAAAGTGTTTGAGTCAAAATACAGTTTTCAAAAATTGGTCAACTTGAAAGTGCTTCTAACTCGCAAGTAACAGGTCATGATGGGTAACCTTGGGCGGGTCTGGTCGAACAAACCCACAAACATTTTTTTATCATTTAGAACAGTTATAAACAGTTTAAGTTCAAAGACTATGTTGCTATAATAATAATCTAGCTATTGTGTTATAAAGTTTCAAATATTATGCAACTCGATACATTATGGATGACTTTCAGCCCATCTAACCTGCTTCATCCTAAATTAGAGGTTGTAACTTAACTTATTTGACATATCACAGATGTAGTTTAACCCTTATCAACCAAGTGTCACCAACATAGACACGACTCACATAAGCACATAACAGAGAGAGAAAGATTGAGATTCAAACCTGCTGCCTATACTAATACTGAGGCTGAATATGATGTTGTATTCTTCTTCTGAGAAACCTCTGTGGTTGATGTTCGATTGTAGATAATTTAACTATCTCAGGCTCCAACTTTTTCAAACATGTCATACACTCAACACTAGTAATTTCTGCACCTTTTAATCCTTGCGAATCATTTTCAGGTTAGGCTTCAAAATAATATGCGGCGGAGCAGGTAAATACAAAAGCAATATAAGTTTTAGTACGTTAAATATTTGCACAATATAAGAATAAGTTACTAAACCATTTAGCATAAAATTTACACTTGATGTCCATTATTATCATATAGCATATTTCATGGGAATGTTTTTTGGGTCGATTAATTACAGATGTTTAGATATAGAAAATCAGTTCAGAGAAAGAAAGTAAATAATAGAAATAACACAAAAGAAATCGGACTCACATGGTTAGATATGATATTTGCCTAACTTTGCAGCCATTTTCTAATGAAGTTCTGGGAGCCCATAGCTTTCAAGAAGCTGCTTCAGGAGCTTCAAATCTCCACGAAATATGTCTAGATGGATGGGAATGAAATCCAGTATTGGATCACCTGTGAAAGTTAAAAGCCAATTTGGATTGTTAGTGTCACACATATAGAAATTTAGATGAACTCAATATTTGGAAATCTTTATCCCAAGAACTTTGTGTGCAGGTGTACTAACAGTCGCAGAAGATGGAGACCTAAATTCAAAAGTTGGCGTTCCATGTTTGGCTACTTTTGTAATTAAATTATTATCAATGTTAGAAAGTGGAAGTGTGACTTTGCATTGTCAACAGTTGTTTGGGATTTAGTTTCGGAACATAACATCAGCGTGATTTAACATTTCAAGCCATTGCAAAGTTCTTTAATGCATATTATTATTAAGCAAATGGTCTATATTTTTAGTACCTTGTACTTTTGCTAGTTCTTATCTAAAGTTTCAATACTAAAGTTTTAATTAATAGTTTATGTTGGGAGTGAAACGAAATCATCTAAACCTTGGTCAGTTAAGGCAAAAATATTTTAAAAGCATGAACACTCTAATAAACTTTAATTAGTTTTAATTTTTAATATTCTTAATGATTGGTATTGCAGGATTGTTGCCAAAGCACCTTTTAGACCAAGAGAGGATTGTTAAATCCTGCAAGTTTCCCCTACGAGATAAATACTTATTACAAATGGACTTAACATAAGTGTGCCTTAAATAATCTTGCCAAACACCCCCTTAGTTATATTAAGATAGAATTAGCCTCCACAAATAAATGAGTAACTTAAACAAAAAGTAGCTACATTACATAGATATGGCAGAAAATACCTCAATAGGGATACCCCACAATCTTCAAAGTTGAGACATTACATCAAACACCTAGAAGGCATCACAAATGCGTCACCAAAAAAACAATATATTCAAATGAAAAAGTTTGAATTGGAATTCTTATATACTACGTAGATTCTTTAATATATAAATATTGAAAATCATAATTGATGGTTAAGTGAATCGCATGTAAATATTGATTTCAAAAGGAATCGGAAATTGTACATACCTGGCTAAACATTATTGAAGATCCTAATTATCATGAAAACCCTAATTTCGAAAGCATAATCAGATTAAGATTGTGGTTAGTATCACAACTGTTTAATCGTTGATTGATCATCCTTTGCGTTCAACATCATCTCAGAAAACAACTAATACATTAACGAAAAATAGAAATTGATGATCGGATCTTCATAACAATATATTTTGTTGGAAGATTTTGAATAAAAAGATGATACTGCTTAATGATTTCACAAGTTGATGATTATACATGGTCTGTTATGGTTTAATCTTCATAAAATTGGCTAAATAAATAAAGCAGATCTTGATTCAAAAATTAATTAAGCTTCCTTATTTCATGGGATTTTGTTTTGATTTTTTCTGAACTAAATTGATTTCAAAAATTTTCGAAAACTTTCTAATAGGAGTGATTTTCCACGTGGCGTTTTTTTAGAGTTTTGGGATGATTTTTTCCTCTAAAAATAGCAATCACACTTGTGTTTTATATAGGTTGGGACTGTAGTGGAAAACAAGTTATACTTTAAGCCCGCTCTTCACTCCATTCATGTGAAAATTGTCATCATCGACTGGTATCAGCTTTTCTATCCGTCGCCAACACCCTCGCCACACCACCACCTACAACTCCTTCCTTTTCTCTAAGGATGTCTTTTAATACATTAAGCCATTAGAGGATAAAATAGGCTAGTAAGTTTAATCCATGATATTACGACTATTAATAGGTGCAATTTTTATTGTAAGTGTATAATGTGGGAGAAAGTCCATTTTTATTGTAACTGCATAGTTAAATTGCTGGTGATTTTAATGCCATCGACTATTTTATTTACTTGTGGTTTACTAGAGACCAATGAGATTTCATATCATGCTCAGATGCGAGCTAGGGAGATGTGGACTGCACACTTGTAACACCCCCAACTCAAATATGGCAGCTATCGTGCTGGGGGTATTACGAAAATAGAAACCAGGCACATTTATAGTAAACGACCACAACTCGGGACGTTTGAAATGTGACCAAAACATATCATTCGATTTACAAACCGTTTAGAGTACAAGTACTCTTTAGTCAAAGTTGCAGCGGAAAAGTAAATAGAGTTTGCAGCGGAAAAATAAACAAAGTATAGCAGCGGAAATGTATAAGACACAAAAGGTTTTACGAATGACATGCAAAATAGGGTAGTAAAGTAGTTAAGCTGCCGTGACAGAAACGCCCCTCCAGCCTTAGCCACTCCTCCACGCCCAAATTATCATCATGCCAAGCTAAACATTATTACCTGAAAATACATGCTTAAAAAGTCAACACAAAGGTTGAGTGTAATCCATAGGTTTAAATATATATAAAGTTGAGCACAAGGTTTTAATCATAAGATATGAGCAACATATGCTAATATCGGGTAATCAAGATAACAACCAATGTATAGAGGCATCCCTGTGCATATAACATTGTTGATGATGCTAAGCTCATGACACGCAAACGTTAACCACAATCATAATATCAATATAACCGCGGAATTTCATAATATAACAGTGCCCTCAAGGTCGAGCACTTGCCATTTACTCGACAAATCGAATATAGTACACCACAATTTGCCTATCTAGCAAAAGGAGTGGGAGGGTCAATTCCTATAGGCCTATATCCCTATATTCGCGTTCACTCGCAAGTGATTAATGGTTCATGATCTGAGGGTCTTGCATAGGCAAGGCAGAGCTACTTAGCACATCGTCAGGAAAGCATACCAATCAGGAAAGCATACCAAAAATACTTGTGCTCAGAAAACATTTAAAGCATGTATCTCACCCCATGGGTTATAAACATTTAAAAGATAAAAAGTGGGGCTATGAATCACATCTTAACAATAGCAGGAAACGAGATATATCAACCAATCAAATATGCCTCACAGCAATATAATCCTCAGCACAACCTAATCAATATAAATATCATAACTCAGCAATGGTACTCGAATACTTTAATAAACAATGCTTGAATAAAGTTTTATAAAAGACAATGGCGTTTGAAAGAAAACAATTTTCAAAAGTAGTCTCGTGTGGAAGAAAGATAGAAAAGAATAAGTCGGCGAACCCTCGAAACATACATGAAGACAAAAGAAGACTCGAAGGAAAATCGTCAAAAGAAATGAAAAAGAAAGAATAAAAGAAAATAAAGACACAATCGAATAAAATGACAATCCTAATAAGTCTCGGTTTTACCCATTTCCCAAAATATTAATAAGAATATAATTGGTAAAGTAAAGTAAAGATAATAAGTAATTTTAGTAAATTTCGGCATGACCTGCCCGTTTATAAAGCATTTCCCGAGTCAACGACTCCTTTATATACAAATAACGTTAATAATAATATAAGCGTAGATATTAATATGATTGGATATATCATTCACGTTGTCCATTAGTTGTTCAGGTTTATCGACCATTTCGTATAGTTCGGGTTCCAGGTACGTTAAGATCTTTAAGGGCCTAACGCACCCTACCGTCTCGTGTACCAAAGGGTCCATAAGTCCAAATAACCATAGCCGCAAATCCAATACGTCCAATACAAGTTCACAAGTCATATCACAAGTCTCAAACGCGGATATCAACCCGTTATCCAAATTAAGTTACGTTAACAATTTATATATTAAGTTTCTTATTTATTACTCCGTATTAATAATTACCGGTTATACGTTAAAACTAAATAATAATAATAATAATAATAATAATAATAATAATAATAATAATAATAAGTTTAGTATATTAGTAATAATAATAATAGTAGTGTTTAATAATAATAATAGTAATAATAAGTTATTAGTAATAATAATAACAAATGCCCGAGACTAATAACCAACATAATCCCGACAAAACATAACCAAACCACATCAAAATGACCACAACCAATCCCATGTCTCGCCTCAACCAAATATACCAATACTAGTCCTAAACCATCGGCTAACCTATATACCACAACCAAATACAATTCGCAAATCCCTTCGGCTTAACCAAAACTCATCCAAAACCAAATACCATAAACCCAAGTCACCAACAACAACAATAATAACAAAAATATATCACTCACCACCACCACCATGGCTCGGTGGTGGTGACTCGTGGCTGCCGAGACCCTAACCAAACCAAACGACCCTCAAAACTTAATCAAAACAACCAAAATCTACTCCCACTCGTCACTAAACACCATCCAAACATCAAACAATACCAAATCTCACCGAGTCACCGAGTTGACTCGGTGAGTTCACACGAGTCGCGACCTAGAACGAACCAAACAAGATTTCCACACGAGTTTTATTAGTAAAACACTTTTAAAAACATTTTTAATAAAAAGGTTTTAATTAAAATCGGATTAAATAAAAAAATGGAATTAGGGTTTTGTTTTAAATGTATTTTTATTAAAGAAACATGATGAGAGTGAGGTGGGGATGACTCGTATACCACGGAACTCGTCGGAAAAGTGAACGGCGGCGAAGATGGCGGCGGTTCGATTCTAAAAACGGCCGTGGGAGGCGCGTGGGTCGATTTGGGGTGAAACGGGTTGCGGGGATGAGTCGGGGATGTCCCGATCTATCAATGGGGATAGGTGGTGTTGTTGGAGATGGCCGGAAAAATCTCCGGTGGCCGGAAAAGTGGCCGGAGTTTGGGGTGTGGCCGGCGGCGTGGGAAGAGAGAGA
>LBNU01035857.1:21863-55501 GCA_014162995.1 Artemisia annua | reverse complement strand
CCCCGAATTCATTCGTCCTTGGGGAAGCAAGATGTGGAAAAGATAATCTCATTAGGACTTTCATTCAAGATGTTTGGATAAACATTGAAGCGCGTGAAAGTTCCACTCCGATGAGATATAACCGGCTCAAAAGAAGAAATGGAGATGTCGGGGTCAAATATGGTATCCTCACTCACAAAGGAATAAAGAAGAGAAGAAGTCATCGGATAGGTGAAGAAAGGAAGAAAGATCTTGATTACAATCAAGATAGGATCTTCATCCTCAAGATCAAGGTTAATTTGAATTTCATCGTTTAAGCTCGTTTGATTTAAAAACATCCTGGGTGGGAGGGTTGGGTTAAAATCATCATTAAACAAACTCTCTTGATTGAGTATGTCTCCCCCCTGGTCATGATCTTTCTCGAGGTCAAAGTAATCATACTCCGGAGGAGTCATGATATGAGTGAGTTCATCGGAGAACTCCTCATTAAGAGGATCAATCACATGATGTGAATCTGTGAACTCTTGTTCCGTTACTGACTCATCACTATCCTCCATGTGAATATCAAATATTGGATTCTCTGAAATTAAAGTAAAATCAAAATCAAAGAGAGGATTGGTGAAAGTCGTTTACTAATAATAATACTAATGAGTAATGATATACTAATAAGGTAAAATACTTAATAAAACGTTTTGTCAAAAATGTTTTGTGACTTTATTTGAAAAAATGAAATTTGGAAAAGGGTTTTGGGATTTGTTTTCGAAAATGATTTTGCATTTAAGCTTCGGGATAAAAGGGTAATTTGGGAATTGTGTGGTTTTCCATGCTCCCCCCATGTCACATTCCCGGGATTGACTTTCGCGTTGACTTTTTGTCTTTTTCTTCAATTTTCTTCAAATACGTGTCGAGTCGATACGGTAATGCTCCAATTAGCTCATTTCCCATCCAAGCTCCGTTTTGCTCACTTTTGTCTTGTTTTCAATCCATTTGTACCTGAAACTAACAAAAGCACTTTCCAAGGATATTTGTAACATTATATGGTCTATTTGAGTGTTTTTGGTCGTTTTTGTCGGTTAAATGAGGTAAAAGATATGTGTAAATAGGCACATATCAAATCCCCCACACTAAGCAATTGCTAGTCCCTAGCAATCCGATCATATAAAGTAATGAAAGGATCACAAGATTTATTATGTTACCAAGTATACCCCGTTTTGACTTCTTATTCCATTAAACTATTTTAAATGATAACGAAATTAAATAACATGCTTGATTTACAAAAGATGGCATCATGGAACGGGATTCACGCAAACTGGGTGTCTCCAGGGAATTGTAATCGTCATCATCTTTTTATTACTTCCTAACTAAGTCTCTAACCCTTGTGCAAACGTTTTTGTAAAATGCTAACACTACTTATATTAGTAATCTGTGTAAGCCGGCACTTAACTTTTCACTCCCACAATTATTAAAGAAATTAGGTGAGTGTGCTTGTTTTCAAAATTTTGATCGTAAAAATCGACACTTATTAGGGTTGTTATTCATTTAAGCCAATATTAAATCACCGGAAACCACGAAATTTAAGGATCGAAAGGGCCTTTTCCATGTAGCGGCTTTCTTCTCGGCACATCCCAAACCAGACGGTTTTAGGTGACCGGGCTTTTGACACCTCGCAGAGAATAGTACCGGAATCAGCGGGAATTCGATTCCAAAGATTTACGAAGCTACCGCTAACGTAATATTAAGCTTAAATAGACAACAACCGACGATGATTTAGAAATTAGAGATTCAAAGATGAGATCACTCCATGTGGCGACTTTCTTCTCAGCTTGTCCTTAGTAAACTTAGGAGGCTAGGTTTTCACCCTCGAGAATAGTATCGGAGCTCACGGGGTCTTTGAAGTCAAAAATTTCCAAATCAAAGTCCAACTTTTAGACACTTTTGACGAATACTAGTTCAACTTCCAATTTAAATTTAGTAACAAGCAAGTTTCGCACATTTATTCATAAGCAACATAAATAACATAAACATTTATTCATTCACGCAACATTTTTTTTTCATTCATTTTTTTTTTCATTCATCATTTTTCTTTTCCTTTTTTTCTTTCTTTCTTTTTTTTCTTTCNTACTTTATACTTAAAAACTTTAACTTTGCCACTTTCAAGCAACGTCTCACTTTCATTTTGCATTCTTATTCAGATTTTTAAGAAATTATTGTCAAATTAAATAAAATTTGAACCTAGTCTCTATATCAAATTGTTAAATTATTTTGCTAACAAAGTTTTTAACGTTCAAGGCTTTGGAAAGAATACTATTAGTAAATTAGGTCCTGGGGAAAAGCCTAGATTATTTAATTAAGCCTAAAGAAAACAAACTATTCACGCTTAGCATTTTCATTTGCCAATCGTAAAAACTTAGCTAAAGTAAGGGTAAGCTAGATAACCACTCTAAAGCAGTAGTTCCCTTGTTCTACTAACAAATCTAATTTCACTAAAGAAAGTTTATGTATGCAAATTTATTCTTATTGTGCTAGCCTTCTTTTCTAGCATTTGTTAACTTAAATACGTAAAACATTTTAAATTTTGGTCCAAAACGGGTACTAGGGATAGAAGCGTAACAATTATGTGAATGTTTTTGGAATATGGCCAAACTTTGAGATTTACCCTCCACACCCCCCCCCTCCACACTTAGAATTGATTTGCCCTCAATATCACGCGGACCTGCGAACAATTTGAAGAAAGGTAATACTGATAGTGTGAAACGCATTGTTTCCCCATGACTTTAAATATCTAAGTAGATCTTTATAAACAGTCGATTTGGGGTTGGTATGAAACAAGCGGTCCAATCATCACTATTTACGATTGAAACAAGGAAATAACACACAAAAGGCAAAAACAAGTGGGAAACTCCCGACTTATTTTTAAAATTATAAAGAGATAGATAATAGGTGCTTGTTTTTGTTACCGAGTCAGTAGCTGACCCCGCGAATTCATCGTCTTGGGGGAAGCGTGTGAAATATATCTATTAGCCTTCCTTCAGATGCTTGATACATTGAGCGTGAAAGTTCCATCCGATGAGACGTCGGCTCAAGAGTAAATGTAGATTGGGTCAAATATGTATCCTCATCCAAGGAATACGAGAGAATGTCATCGATATGTGAAGAAGGAAGAGATCTTGTTCAATCAATTATAGGTCTTACATCCTCAAAATCAAAGTTAATTTGAATTTATCGTATAAGCTCCGTTTGATTTAAAAAATCCTGGGTCAGAGGGTTGTGTTATCATATTAAACAAACTCTCTTGATTGAGTATGTCTCCCCCCTGGTCATGATCTTTCTCGAGGTCAAAGTAATCATACTCCGGAGGAGTCATGATATGAGTGAGTTCATCGGAGAACTCCTCATTAAGAGGATCAATCACATGATGTGAATCTGTGAACTCTTGTTCCGTTACTGACTCATCACTATCCTCCATGTGAATATCAAATATTGGATTCTCTGAAATTAAAGTAAAATCAAAATCAAAGAGAGGATTGGTGAAAGTCGTTTTGAATGTTTCGGAAACAAGGTGACCGATATCCTCTTCTAGGCTGACGATCTCGGAATGAGGAAGTGATGCATCAACATATTCGATGTCTTTACAAGATAAAGAATCGTCATCATCAGAATCGGAGAACATCTCATCACAATCATTCGGATTGTCAATATGAGGTAAATCACATTCCTCTGCCGTATCAAAAGAATATTTCTGAAAATCGAGTAAAGAATCCTTGAGCTCGGGCTCAAAAGGATCTGACGGCTTAATTTCTTCAATCTCGGTCGACATAGAATCATCATTGACAAGAGAAATATCGACCTCTTCCAAAACGGAGTCACTTCCCTCAACCGGTGTGAGAGAAGGATGGGAAGAGTCGGGAATATCTTCAGATTTATCAAGACGATTATTTTCAACAATTTCACAATCACCGCTAGAATTTTCCCCGGACTCACTTGGGATTGGGGCGAGGTTCTCAACACTAGACATTTTGAATTCATCCGATTCCGTTGCCGGAATAGTGTTTAGATGCTCGTCCCCCATTTTTAGAGAGTCCTCGGGTTCTACGGGAGGAAAGATGGGGGCTATTTGAGGGAAAGCGTTTATTGGAACAACTCTCTCCTCGTCATCATCGGAATCATCGTCATAGTAATCAAAAACCAAAGGTTTATGATATTGGGAACTTAATCTAGCTACTTGTTCATCAGCTAAAAGTTCCCTATAACTTTGTTGTTGATGATGAGAATCTTCTTTTTGAGCAAGTTCTTTAACCAATTCCTTAAGTTCATCAATTATCTCCAATGCATTTTGGGTTTCTTGAAGAATTGGTTGTGTTTGAATCATTTGGTATTGTGGAGGTTGGTAAGAATAGTCATAATTGTTACAAGGAAACGGATTCCTCGTTTGACAATCGGAGCTAAAGTGCGGACCTCCACAATACTCACAACAATATGATTGTTGCGACTGATTCGATGAATAATATGGATATTGATCATAACCAAAATTTTGATTGTTTTGACAATCAAAACCTTGGTGAGGACCTCCACAATACTCACAAGAGTATGTCTCCATCATATGGTGTGGGGGTTGGTTGAAGAAGTCGGTTGTTTCATTGTAAGGATGTTGGTCGTAGACAAACCCGTTTCCCGAACTCACAATGCTACAACCGGGGCAATTTCCACCATTCGGGGGTCCCCCACAATATTCACAAGAATATTGGTACGATGAAGACATATGGAAGAATTAAACGGATTAGAGGGTGAGGGTTAGAGAATTAAACGGGTTTAGAGGACACGAGATAAAAAAATTAAACGGGAAAGAGGGATAAGGTGAAGAATTAAACATGAAGAGGACAACGAAGATTCTTTTTGGGTTTTTATGGCGGGAAAACAAAGAAAAACAAAGTTTAAAACCAATTTGGAAAAAGAAAATCTTTTTAGATTTTTATATTTAGAAAGAGAAAAGGAAAATAAATTTGAAAAGAAAATCTTTTTGGTTTTTAAAATACGAAAATATATACAAAATTAAGACGGTAACTCCCCAGGGGAAGGGTCTTCAAATTCACTAATCTTCAAAACGACATGATTTCGGCTTTCACTCCTCCCCGGCAGCGGCGCCAAAAAGTGATGTTGGTGATATAGACCGGGAAAATAGTCAAACAAAGTCAAACCAAGAGTATTAGATATCCCCGGGTCGTGTCCGTGTGAGGTGTGAAATGCGAAGTCAAATACCGTTTTGTGATCGAGTGATTTGAATGGGATATCAAGAGAATTTGAGATTTCTAAACTAATTTGACAAATAAAAACTCAAAATAATGCAAATAAACAAATAACGGAAACACGTAATGCACAAATTAACTAAAACGTAATCTAAATCTAAAAAAAACGTAACACGTGAAATTTTTAAAAACGTCAATTACTTGAAAAGTTGTAAAAATGCTAATCGTAACCTAAAAGAACTTAAAACGGAGCCTAAATTGAAAACCGTGCGGTAAAATCAAAAATAACGTAAGTGCGTTGAATAAAAAGTGAAATTAAAGCAAAACTAATCCTACGGGTACGAAAATAATTTTCCTATGTCCTAAATGATAAAATAAAATTTTGAAAAAGGGAAATTTAATTTTTTGACTTATAATTAATTTATTATGACTAAATTACTATTTTAACTAAATTAGATCATTAAAAATATTAAATAAAAAGTAAAAACTTCTGAATTTTTTTGTGAAACTACTCTAAAGTATGAGGAAGCCAAGAAAATTAGAAAGGGCTTACCAGCTCATATAGATAAGCTGTAATAAGCTAATTGTGAATAAGCTTAAAATAAAAATAAGGGTAAAATATTTATTAATGCATCATATTTGCCACAAATGTGACTTTTGTGTAGCGAATAAAAAACTTTTTTTTATGGGTACTAAACTTTCAGTTTTTGGTCTTTTTGATGTACTTTTGGACGTTTTTGCCCCTCAGTTTTTTAAAAATCCAAGGGCAAAAATGTCCAAAAGTACATCAAAAAGACCAAAAAATGAAAGTTTAGTACCCATAAAAGAAAAATTTTTTATTCGCTACACGGAAGTCACAAAAGTGACAAGTTCAGTACATTAATAAATATTTTGCCCTAAAAATAAAAATAAAAAAGCTGATAAAGGAAATAATGTTACAAACTATACGCAAAAGACCCAAGGGCACTTCTAGTTATAGCTTGTGTTGTGTGTTGTCGTCTATTAAAGCAAGAGGTCAGGGGTTCGAATCCCATGAACCCTCTTTTTTTCAAAAACATTTTTTTTTCAAACTTTCTTTTACAAACTAAAAGAACAGATGGAAATAAACAACTTTTGAAACTACAACTTTTTCTAAAATGCAACAGATAAGTAGATAGAAGAGCAAAAAAAAGGGACAGTTTCAACTAAGGGCTCATAAAAGGATTTAGCTTGAAATCTAAAAAGCTAATAAAAGGATCTAATAAGCTAGACTAATGGAACAATAAGCTGAGTTATCTAAAGGAATACCTAAAAAGCAATAAGGAACAAATAGCAAGGCAAACATAAGCTAAAAAGCATTAATCTAAGCTATATTCTATCATAGGCTACTGAGTGTAAAACTAGCTTAGGGGCAGATTCAGAGGCTGAGATTAAACTAACAAATAAGCTCAAAAAGCTAAAACAAGTTGAAAAATATAAAATCTACACTGCTAAATGTTTATATAACTAAAACCAAGCTCTAATCCTACTCCTACCTAGCTAAAATAGGGATCAAAACGGGGCAGTTGGGCTGCTGAAGCAGTTTTGTGAAAGTGGGTCAAAAATGAGATTTTGACTCACAACACCCTAAAACCAGATCCTAGATGCTTATACTAACCTATTTGGCACTAGTTTAAGCAAAGAAAACAACTACAAGTGCCTAATCAAGATTCTACCTAAACTACTTTTATAAAACAGTTTCAAAATAAAAGCATTTGGAAAACACACTCAAAACCTTAAAAACTTTTTAGACATGCAAAATTTTGATTCACAACTACTAAAAACAGTCAAAGAAAGCTGAATGAGTTTGAAATTTTGGTGAAAAACAAGGTTTGGCCAAAAATTAGGCTTGTGCCAAACACTCCCTTAAGGGTAAACTATTGAAATTTTAAACTAGAAATGGGATTTATAAAGCTAGACCTTGAAAAGAAATGATTGTAAAAGCTATAACTAAACTAAATGAGCATAGGTGAACAGGAAACAAGCACTAAAAACAAGTAAACTTGAAGATGGCAATTAAGATTAATGATAAATAAATTTGACAACTAAATAAAAGAACACTTGAAATTGCATTAAACTGAATTTTTTAAGAGGTACAGAAGCTTGAAATGATTTAAAAACCTAAACTAACTTTACACTAAACTATCTCTACTCTAAAACCTACTTCTATGTCCTACTCCTAATCCTAATACCTACTGCCCCATAAAATGGCATACATGGTTCTATTTATACAACTAAGGCTAGGGTTTTCCTTTGGCCTTGTCTCTTCTGAGTGTGTTTGTTCTGTGAGATAAAAGGAGCTTGGGTCTCATTTGTGCTTTCTTGAGCTTAATCACAGCCATGGGTTTTTGCTTGGTCTCCACTTCTTTAACTATCAGCCGTTGATGAGAATTTGCTCACTTGGATTGATGAGGTGGAAGGGAAACATGTGAAGGAGGGGGGGGGACCAAAGTCATGTGAAGAGTGCTTGGCTTGTAGCAGGCTGAGGTGGAGAAGAAAGGGACAGGTTTGGCTCTTGGCGGGAAGGGTTTAAGAAGCAGGGGTGTTTGTTTGACTTATGGAGTCAAATGTTAAAAAACGGGGGTATAGGGTTTTAAGGTTTTGGGTGGTTTTGTGGTAAACGACTGGGTTGGACTAGGTGTGAGTGGGTTGGGTTGGATAATGGAGTGGGCTAGGTGAGAGTGTGAGAGGTTGAGTGGGCCGAATTAAGGTTGGGTTGGGATTTATGGGTTAACAGGTTTATTAGGATTTGGTTTTAATGGATTATAATTAATATTAGTAATTAGTTTTAGGTTAGTAGTAATTAGATTAGTAAAATTAGATTAGGTAAAAATTTTAGTAAACTGAAAATATTTTTGTAGTTTTTTTTTTTTAATATAATAATAATAATAATAATAATAATAATAATAATAATAATAATAATAATAATAATAATAATAATAATAATAATAATAATAATAATAATAATAATAATAATAATAATGAGTAATGATATACTAATAAGGTAAAATACTTAATAAAACGTTTTGTCAAAAATGTTTTGTGACTTTATTTGAAAAAATGAAATTTGGAAAAGGGTTTTGGGATTTGTTTTCGAAAATGATTTTTCATTTAAGCTTCGGGATAAAAGGGTAATTTGGGAATTGTGTGTTTTTCCATGCTCCCCCCATGTCACTTTCCCGGGATTGACTTTCGCATTGACTTTTTGTCTTTTTCTTCAATTTTCTTCAAATACGTGTCGAGTCGATTCGGTAATGCTCCAATTAGCTCCGTTTCCCATCCAAGCTCCGTTTTGCTCACTTTTGTCTTGTTTTCAATCCATTTGTACCTGAAACTCACAAAAGCACTTTCCAAGGATATTTGTAACATTATATGGTCTATTTGAGTGTTTCTGGTCGTTTTTGTCAGTTAAATGAGGTAAAAGATATGTGTAAATAGGCACATATCAAGTAACTTTTGCTTAGCATCAGCAGTATAAACAATATACATTGACAAGTATATTAATGCAAAAGAATGCATTAGCATAATACAAAATATATCCCAAGTTATTCTTAATGAACACAACAATCAAAATATTTTAACAAATAATGAGAAAATTGAGCAATGACAAAGTACTGGAATTAAAATTTAACATTTTTCATTAAAACTTCAAATGAAAAATTACAAAATACTGGAAATAAAAGGTACACTTCTAAAAATCTACTAATCTAATTTTGGAGATTTCTCCGGGCAAATGCCACATGTGCATCTTCGTAATCCAACCCATCAAACTCCACATCAGACAAATCATCATCATCCAAGGTCTTGTACGCCTCGGGATATTGTTTGAGAGATGGTTTTTTTGTTGCTTTGTATTCCTTTTCATCATTCTCCGAGTCAAATTCCTTTTCATCCTCAGCATATTGTTTGATAGCTTGTTTTTTTCTGCTTTCTTTCTTTCAGCAGCCCACCAATTTAACTTTTTTTTACACTTTTTGCCGCTTTCTTTTTTGAAGCAGACTGGCTTGAACCTTCTCCTTCAACCCATTGTGCTGATCTCTTGTTGTTTGCAGACATTGTTTATGAATACTTCTTGCAGGTTTTTGTTTAGAGATTTGAGAACCTAAGATTTGTGATTTGAGATACACATGGAAATGAGTATAAAAAGGGGATTTGGGAAACTAAACGACCTATGTTTAATGCAGGAAAGGATTGATGTTTCCCAGGGGTGGAGATGTGAATTTGAAATAATAATAGTGAATTTTGAAAGACACGTTAGCATTTACCATCCCATTTAATTTGTTTTTTTTTTTCACTTTTTGCTTCTTTCTTTATTTTCACTTCTTCTGGCCAATTGATGAACTTAAATAAGTACATTTTATCATCATCATTTATCCTATTTATTTGACTTGTTTTACTTTATTATGTATGAGAATCGGTGCTTTAATGTTTACTTTAGTGATTCTCAGGTAAAAACAGGTAGAAGGTGAAACTAATTATGGAGCAAAATGAGCAAGATGTCAAAAGTCTACTGAAACCCAGAAGATGCGTCGTATCTCACTCAACAGATACGCCGCAATATCATACTTAGATGAATTTGAAGACCATTGCCTAACTTTGAAGAATGCGCCGCATGGAATTATACCATGCGCCGCATATGAAACTTTGGTCAAAGAAGAAGATCAAGCTCGTTCTACTCCAGATACGCCGCATCACGTAATTGACATACGGCGTATCACCATCAAGACTTCACCAGAAACAATCCAAGACAACTGAAGGACATGCGCCGCATAAAGATTCAAGTTACGCCACATCTAAAGGCGGTGTACGAATATTCCAGAATATAATAAGCTTGGACCCCACGCGAAGTTAAGTCAATGCGCCGCATCTGCTCATTACATGCGCCGCATCGAACCCTCAGACAGAAACTATAAATACCCCAAGACCTAGACGAATTTTGTGTGCACCATAACCCTAAGGAGTCGAATTCATACGAACAAGCAACACAAGACACACCCCAAACCAATATATTAGAGCTGTAAGAAGGTCCTGCATGTATTCAATTCATTAAGTAGTTTTGTTTTATTGTAATAGTAAGCTTTAATTCATCAGGATAGATGGCCAGTAGTTTGTGAGTACGCAAAATCAAATGCCCGCCTTAAAATTACTTTCCCATCAATTAAAGTTTATATGTTTGATGTCTTTGGTGAATTTATATTAGTGCATTGATTACCTCTGTGTCTATACGCAAAATCAAATGCCCGCCTTAAAATTGCTTTCCCATCAATTAAAGTTTATATGTTTGATGTCTTTGGTGAATTTATATTAGTGCATTGATTACCTCTGTGTCTAGCTGAGCACTGATTGGGCTGCCATACCCCTTCCTCGCCTATTTAATCTGATGTCTTTGGATAAGTAGGATATTCATAAGTAATCATTAAGGGTTTACTCGCCGATATAATGAAACCAACGAGAAAGGTTTAACTATATACACTTCATATAAAACTAGCAATAAAACAAGTGACAAGCTGCTTAATTATCAGGACAGGTCTTCTTATTGTCTCTATTATCTATCTGTGTACGTGTATGCTATTCGCTGATTCGTGCTCATTAATTTAATTTACTGTTTAATTAATAACCAAACTGTGCCAGTCTCTCAGGCTGAACCCCCTTCGTTAGATTAGACTGTAAAACCAACTTAGATATTAAAATACTGATTAAGATAACTAGATAATACGTTCCACTCTTAGTGATCGACACTCTGCTTACCATTATATACAAACTGACCGGGTACACTGCTCATTAAGTGTGTGTGTTATTGATAAGTCGGCTAAATATAAATTTAAAACTTGAGTAGGCATTAAAACTGCTAAACCGCAACGACACATCACGCGCATCAAGTTTTTAGCGCCGCTGACGGGGAGTGAATTGTTATTATCTGTTAAATTGATTAGTATTTTAATTAGGTTTTTCTTTTTATTAGGTTTTTAGACACTAACCCCTAACTTGTTATATATTAGATAGATTGCATTCATTGTATAATTTGCATATTTACTATTTTTGTGTGTTTTTATTTTCTGTAATTTTCCTTTTATTTTTATTTTTATTTTATTTTTCTTTCTTGTACTAACTGCTGTCGTTGTATTGTGCTGATACAAACGATACGGCGCATCTGATTCTCAGATGCGGCGTATTGCGTTTTAATTTTATAAAAATACAACGCGTTTAATAACTCGAGTACGACGCATCTTTTCTGTGGAAAACTAGAAGGGGGGGGGTTGAATAGTTTTACGTCTTTTTAATTTACAAAAACTTTGTTTATGAAAACACACCAATCCGAACTTTATATGATACCAAAAGACTTGCACAATTATAAACTACGATATCAACAAGTATATAATATGACAAGTATGTAAGTAAGTATGTAAAAAGATAGAGATGGAAGAATGGCACCTTGAGACAAAGGATTTATAGTGGTTCGGCTATGAATCTCCTCTTCGTCCTACTCCACTCCCCGAGCACCTAACTCGGGAGTTTTCTTCACTATGTCAACAAGCTCCTTTATGGCGGAGAAAACCTTACACGACTTTTGCTTACACCAATTTACGACACTAAGCTAAATGTCGGGTCCTAATCCTAGCTAGAACCAATCTCACAACACACCACAACTTATCACTACTTGTACACACCTCAACTTCTTCACTACTACACACCACTTCACTACTTCACTACTTAATCTTCTTCTCTACCCAACTTCTATTCACAACTAGCTCTCCTAGAACTACTTACTATAAACACAACACTACTTCACAAATGCTATACACAATATACACAACAAATGTACAATACTACTTAAACTTGAGGTTGAAGGAGTATTCTTCTCTTGCACTTTGGATGAAGGTGAATGAGGAGGGATTGAATCACTTGAAACAAGGATTAATAATCAAATGATCAAAGGGTTTTAGAAGATGTTTAGAGAGATTTAGATCTGAAAATTTTCGTGCAAGAGGTGAGAAAAATACCAGGTTTGAGTTGGTATTTAAAGGAGAAAATTTCTGACAGAGGAGCGTGGCCTGCCCCCTTAATTCATGGCCAGCCCCCTTAAAATTAAGGGGGCCGCCCAGCTGTAACGGCCAGATATTCTGTCTTTTAGTGGGGAAAGTTTATTTGGTGAAAAACTAACTGATTTTGGTTAAAAATTTGAATTCATATATTTAGTATGATTTAAACATTTTCTTTTATTACCAAAAGTGTTTTTAAAAATATATAATATGTTTATATTATTAAATAAACTTTGTAATAATTAATTAAATACCCCTTTGATCATGAGATGTATTAAGCACTTGTTATTCATACCTTAAGTGATTAAGTTGGATAAAATGAAATAAACTAGCTTAATACTTGTTTACGTAGTAATCTTACGTTTAATGATTTTACATTTTGTGATCATCAAAACGTAGAGATATCGAAAAATATAAATAACGCTTTTATGCATTATTTATGTCAACATTTTCCCCAAGATAGGGCGTATTCTGTTTTTAATAAAGAATTTTTCGAAACCCTAACGCCATGCGACGCATCTGTTTTAACAGATACGGCATATTTAATATTTAAATTAAAAACAGTTTTCGAATTATTAAACCGAAGCGACGCATCGATTTTTTCGATGCGGCGCATCTACTAAATCAAAAATCTTGTATTTTGAAACGTAACAAAAATACGGCGCATTAGTTTCTGCTAATACGGCGCATTTAATTTTTATAAATATTATTGATTTTTGATATCTGACAGGTACGGCGCATTCTAATTCGAAAATAAAAGTCTGATTTAATTTTAACGAAACAAGATACGGCGCATCGTCTGCAGATATCAGCAACTTTTATTCTTATTATTAAATTCCTAATTCATCAATTTCTCTTCCAGCGAACAAATCCTATTAACAATTTTACCTGTGATGACAGGTACTACTATGGAGGGTTTAACAATGAACGAATATCTTGCTATGGAGCACGAGGTGAATAAGCAGTGTGAAAAGTCCCGCACCAAGAACCTATTGACTTTGGAAAATGATGACGAGTGTGATAATTATGGAGTTAACTTGAGCAAGTTCCGAGCAATATGCGATACAAAGAGCTCAGCGTTGAAGAAGGAACTACTACTTTCGGATTCACTTGATAATTTCGATGCTATTGCCTTCAACCTACCAACAATCGATCTTTTGCTCAAATCCAGATCTCCAACCAACATGCCCGTTTGCACATTTGAGGTTTATGACGACACTGACTTCAATATACTCGCCATTGATACTGATTTATTTTCCTGGGAAACTCCTCTTGAAACAACATTTATGGAATTCAAACGCTTGAGTTGCATGGAGGATGATTTGTTCANCGGCGCATCTACTAAATCAAAAATCTTGTATTTTGAAACGTAACAAAAATACGGCGCATTAGTTTCTGCTAATACGGCGCATTTAATTTTTATAAATATTATTGATTTTTGATATCTGACAGGTACGGCGCATTCTAATTCGAAAATAAAAGTCTGATTTAATTTTAACGAAACAAGATACGGCGCATCGTCTGCAGATATCAGCAACTTTTATTCTTATTATTAAATTCCTAATTCATCAATTTCTCTTCCAGCGAACAAATCCTATTAACAATTTTACCTGTGATGACAGGTACTACTATGGAGGGTTTAACAATGAACGAATATCTTGCTATGGAGCACGAGGTGAATAAGCAGTGTGAAAAGTCCCGCACCAAGAACCTATTGACTTTGGAAAATGATGACGAGTGTGATAATTATGGAGTTAACTTGAGCAAGTTCCGAGCAATATGCGATACAAAGAGCTCAGCGTTGAAGAAGGAACTACTACTTTCGGATTCACTTGATAATTTCGATGCTATTGCCTTCAACCTACCAACAATCGATCTTTTGCTCAAATCCAGATCTCCAACCAACATGCCCGTTTGCACATTTGAGGTTTATGACGACACTGACTTCAATATACTCGCCATTGATACTGATTTATTTTCCTGGGAAACTCCTCTTGAAACAACATTTATGGAATTCAAACGCTTGAGTTGCATGGAGGATGATTTGTTCACCTATGACTTACTAATGAGCTACACTGAAGATGAATTACTCCTTTTATGGCCAATCATTGAATCCAAGGGGCTAGTTTGGACTACTATCGAAGAGAAAGATGGGAAGTTTCAAATCGAATACATGAACTCGACCAATGCAATAACCAAATCAAGCAACCAAAGCTGTGATGTACAACCTACGCAACCTTCTTATATGCCTTATTCCGAACAGTACTGGGGGTTGGACAAAAGCAACCTGGATGATGAAAGAATTTATGGTGAGTCGAAGATTTTGTTTCATAAGAAGTTAATAAGGTTGATGGATATCTCTTTGGAAGAATGGCTTGAACTTAAATATGGAGATCCCGAATTTGCACCTATGAATGAAGTTAAACGTATAGTGACTTCATGGCTTACACGAAGTTTTAAAGAGCAATTCAACGAGTTCATGGAGATAAAGAAGAAAATGATTGGTAGTACTAGCTTTGACATCAATTTCAATCCTAATGATGTTGATTTTTCGGATTGGTTAGCCAGTAAATTCAACAACCATAAAACCATGGATCGAGCTACTAAGAATGTAATATGGGTATATTGGATGAGAGGGGAAGATGAAGAAGTTGAAACCGACCACGATTCATCATGTAATGAATCCACTATTAAAGAAGGAATCATGGAACTATTTAGCATTGACGTTGATGTGTTTCACTACGAGACACCCTTATGCAAACAATTCAAGGAATTTAATTACCTTCTTCAAATTGATGCTGATGTGCTCACAGGAGATCTTCCAGGATTTAAAACTTATGAAGAATTCAAAAACACCTGGTACTATGAGTGGAATGATCGAATACCATGGGTTTGGGATGAACCATGGCAATATGGGCATATCAATCACACTTGCAAACCCTTCCGTTTCAAGAATGGAAGTAGTGAATGGCCAACTTGTGACTGGAAGAATGACGAAACCTGTAATGGGGAAAGCATAATTGGAATGAGAAGAGTTAGCAACGATGTTTACTTTGAAGACTATGATTGGTATAATAAAGTTGAAGACACCCCACGTAGAGCGGAAGCTTTGCAAGAAAAAGGGAGAATCGAATACTTAAAGAATCTAAAGGGAGCATCAGACACTACTTTCTGGGTGCATAGAGAGTTTGATGACCACACAAGGCTTAATCGACGACTACAATGGGAATTGAAAAGAAAGTGGGATGAGATCCAAGGTTATTATCAATCAATTAATTTAGCAAACTACTATCCCGATGATGATAACGATGATTCACAAAGAAAATTAATTGAAGAACTTGATGACTATTTACGTACGGATAATTATTCTAGATTTGTTGATAAAGACGAGGAAGAGTTCATCAAGAGAAAATGTCGACTACTCAGGATCCCCTATAATGACCCACCGATAATAATTTCTGAAAAATTTGAAGTCATCAAATACACTTTGGGACCACATGAAGAATATGTTGCATCAAAGACTAAAGAATATATTAGAATAGATCGATCCGAAGAGAATGTTGCAGAACTCTATGGAAACATTTTTCGAATGAAGGAAGAAGGATGGCACGTCGCAAGAGTAAAATAGGAGCTGAACGTGAGTCTAACTTGAAGACTCTGGAATAAAGACAAGTGCTGACCGGGAGACAACCCGGAACTTTTTATCTATTTTTCTGTTCTTAGTCGAGTCTGTCAGACCTGCAGAAGATGCGGCGCATCTCCATCATGGAATGCGGCGTACCATCTGCACGGGTCATATCTTATTTTATTTTTCTGCATTTTTATTTTTCGACTTTAAAACATTCTGTCAGTTTATTTAATGCGGCGCATCCCTGTTTAAGGATGCGACGCATCTTTTATTCTGATTCGTATTAATTCCAGGCTCGATACGGCGCATGTTCTTCCATAGGATGCGGCGTATCGACTGACCTGATGATTTACAATTTTTATTTTTTAGGTTTTATTTTTACTAACTACTAATGTATTATGCAAGTTTGAACCTTCTTAACTCAGGTGTGTTAAAGTCTAGGTGGTATTATAGATTCCTGCACTTTTTGTAGAAATATCACTTATGAAGCTTAAACGTTCTAATCTACAAGGAAGTTGATTTTTGCTCATAAACGCATAATAGAGGATCATTCCGAGCAAATATCAGGGAAGTTTTTCTGTTCTAATTCTTTTATTTTCCAGTTTTAACCTTTAACACAAACAATGAGGACGTTGTTTAACTTAAGTGGGGGGATGGAGAATTAGAACACTTACTTGTCCAAATTTTATCAAAATATGCTTAAAATGCACTTATATATCAAAATTTAAAAATTTTAAGCATGTTTTTGTTGTCTAAATTACATAGCCGCACACATAACATTATTTTTTGCCTAAAATCAAAAACTTTAGTATGCTGGTAACTTGTAAACTTTAGAACTTGGCTTGTATACTATTCGAGACCACCATAATGAGTATTATTGATATAATTGGAGTGACTTGTCTAACTTGGTAAATTCTAGGATTACACCCAAAAAGCCTTTATATGTTATGTAATATTATCTAACTACACTGGTTAGTTAATCCCCGTATAAACCCTTTTGTTTACTCTCACTTTTAGAGTAAGATACCCCTAGAAAAACCCTCAGAGCCATTCCTTTCGTTTCTTACACCTTTGTTAAAATGTTTCGTTACACCCTTACACCTTAGATTAGACTGTAAAACTAACGTAGATTTTAAAATACTGATTAAGATAACTAGATAATACGTTCCACTCTTAGTGATCGACACTCTACTTACCATTATATACAAACTGACCGGGTACACTGCTCGTTAAGTGTGTGTGTTATTGATAAGTCAGCTAAATATAAATTTAAAACTTGAGTAGGCTTTAAAACTGCTAAACCGCAACGACACATCACGCGCATCACCAATCATGATCCATTGGTAACATAAGCTGATTATAGCATAATTTATAACATATTCTCAGTATGTAATCAACTTATGACTTTTAATGGTATGTGGTGCACATACCTAAGTCTAGTATGTAATCAACTTATGACTATTAATGGTATTAATCTAGTTATTAGTTGTGTAAAATTTGTGTTTGTGACAGTGTTTACTCCTTAAATTGGCAAACTTACTTCAACACTGTTATGACCTGATTAATAAAGAGATCCAACACCTTTTTTTGATGTTACTTGGTTGATAGATGAAATAAGAATTTAGATTTTGTTGAGAAAGAAATCAAGAATTAGGTGAGAAGCATGATGGTACAACAAGGGAACAAGCATAAGGATTACATAAAGTCAAATAAAATTGAGGTATAACAAACACATTATAAAATTGACTTCATAAAGTCATATAAAGTAGTACAAAAGGATTACAACATGTTTATTCAGGTTAACACAGGTTTATTCAAATAAAGTACTTCCTAAACTAATACATTTTCTTTTTACCCTTCCCTTTTGAACAAACTTTGGGCATTTTTGGTTCCCATGGTTTTATACCATTGTCTTCACAAGGATTAGCATTGGGCAGGCCTAGCACCTGAACCCTCTCATCAAAAAGCTCTTTGGCAGTCTTTTTTGGAGTTTTAACCTTCCTAGCATCATCCTTTTTTGTGCCTGATCCAGAATATCCCTTTGGAAAGTAGTCTGCCCATGGATTTGGAAGACCTTCAAAATTGCTTGATATGTGAAATGAACTTGAGTCACTTGAGTCACTGCTGTCAATGTTAATGATTTCTGCAAAAAAATAAAAAAAATATTAAAATTAAAAAAAATATAGTGTAAATGAAATAAAAGATAATGTTGCAATTCAGGGTGTGTTTGAAACAACCTTTGTTCTTGGAACCTTTGTTCCAAAATAAACCAAATACGTAACCCTTCTCAGTTCCCACTACAGCTCCTTTTGTCGTTTGAACTCCCTTTGAGCAAAGGCCTGCACCAGGCGCATTGCTAGATTGTTGAAAAAACAAAAGGAACTGTATGGGAACTTAGAATCGAAAGGTATGTTGAAACTCACTTCCTACAAAATACAACCACATACAAAAGACTAATAGACACCATTAAAAACCTACATTTAGGACTCGTGTAGTTTAAAATGGGATAAAAGGTCAATATGATACAAATCTTGAGTAAAGAATAGAGTCTAAGTAACATCACTCATCTTGAATGCGATAATGAAGGAGTGTGGCCTGTCATGAACAATACACACTAGATCATTATCGCATTGAAGACGTCTCAATTATCAGGACAGATCTATCTAGTGTTGCAGAAAGGTTTCATTGCTTTGTTTTTTGGACAACGTCTAATAACGGTAGTAGACGTTTTCCAAATTAAGCAAGGGAACCGATCTGCAACGTTAGATAGATCTGCCCTGATATTGAGCTTTAAGTTATTAGAAAATAGATTCTTACTATCATTTATATTGCTCCCTTAGATGTGACGAACATACATATTAATTATGTAGATTCTACGACATTAGAGAGCTAATCGTGCATGAATGACAAGTTGAACATATAATAATAACCAGCCAGTGGGCTGTACATATAATAATAACAAGTTGAACACATATGAATTTTCTAACAGATATAACACGTATAAAACCCAAGTTCTCAATCCTCATTACAAGGAATGAGTCTTCTCCAATTGGAGAATCAAAAGGCTCCCACTAGGTTTTCGAACTTGGTACCTAATGGATCACATACGTCACAATATATGACAGCGTGACCTAAAGACCGGACAAACAGCTAGTAGGCTGTACATATTAAGGTTTCCAAGGCATAAAAAACTTGAAAATTCTGCCATCTTTGATACTTGGATGTTGTAGCCTAAATATTCGCACACACATCCGCCACTTTTCTTCCTTATTCTCTCAATACAAATGCAACATAATTCTTATAACAGATAGTCAACCTAAGCCTAAGATAAAATAAGCTAATCTAAGCAAACCTTAATATCTCTTTTGCTCTAATTATTCGCAAAAACAACACATCATGTTCTTCCTTATTCTATCAATACAAATGCAACGCAATTCTTATAACAGATATGCAACCTTAATAGGTGAGTTCATACATAATCGATATGATACCGATACAAAAATTGCCTAATGGCTATACAAAATTGCCTAAAGGCTAGCATCATATTACATATTAACCGTACTTAAAGCATAACCATTACTAAAATACCCTGCCAATTGAAACTAAAAACAGGGGATGACCAAAAGATACCACAACAATAGCCTAGACTTTCTCAAACCAGGCCAGATGATGCTTCTTCTCTTCCCTCCCCTCACGTGCCAAATCCATCAACCCAATTAGACCAGCAAGAATTTTCTTATCTGTTTCCAAAGTCTCCTTCATAAATCTCAACCCATCATCACCTTCATCGTGAAAAGGGCAAAAACGTTCCCCTTCTTCAATTAGCTTTTCGAGGCGCCTAATCTCCTTAGCTAGGTGATCACGTTTTTGCCCTAGCAACATTATCAAGCCCTCAATTTCAGTGTATTGTTGGCTGAAAAGCAGGTGGAAGACATCGTCAAGATCATCAGACTCAGCGATTTGGTTTAATTGTTGAAATTTAGGAGTGGAAGCAGCAGCATATGGTGTAGGTGGCGATGCCATTTTAATAGGGATGGTTACGTTGAGAGTTTGAAAGAAAACGAAGAAAAAAACTATGTAACTCTTAACCCTAACTATACGCATTTATATCCGTTCAATCACCACTCAAACGGAAAAATACTTAATTGCGAAAGATTCAATGTATATACTTAGATAAAAAAAAAAGTATAGATACTATGTACTAAACAAATTAAATTTATATATTTACATTAAAAACTATGTACTAAACCTTTTTTAACAAACAAAAAAAATATAAATACTATGTACTAAACAAATGCAATCTACATACATAAATTAAACACTATATAGTAAAAAATACATTCGTTTACAAACTTTTAAACAAAACATAATACCAAAAAATAAACACGTTGTTATAAATAAAAGGACACGACAAAAAAACACTATTTTAACAAAAAAATGCGACGAAAACTTCATATTACAACGGCCAAAGTACTTTACCTTATTTATGCATAATCATCTCGGCAAAAAACCACGCCTGCCCACAACACGGTGGAATGTTGCCATTCTCGTATTATATGTTTAAAAGTGAAGTGTGTTTGATACTCTTTGTATATATTATAAGTTTAAAAATTATTAAAAGTATTAAAAGTATAAAAATTGTTAACACAAATATCGCCTAAAAACGTTATTTATATTTTATGATCTTTGCTAAGTTTTGTTAACAACAAAGTGTAAACTTTAGTTTTTAGTAAAACATGATTTTAGTTTTAGTCTTGCATAACTAGACTTTATTTGCTACATTTACATTTCATATTAAAACATAACATTTTCATATTTCTAAATATAGAAAATGTAACATGACATCATGACATGCATCATGAGCATTTATGGAAAGGTTACTAAATCTAGTATTTGACTTTCCATAAGATCTCTTACACATTATAGAAGGTTTCTTACTCTATCTATTGTGTGTTGACTTGAAGAAACTTGATTTGACATTGCTAGATATGAAAAGATTTCTTGGAGACTTTGACTGTCAGACCTGGCGGAACCCTGAGGTTACAAGGGCGGAACCCTTGTTTTGGTTCCGCCAGATCCGCCAGTCTGCTGGTTTGGTTGGCTATAAATACCAAGCCATTTGCAAGAAATCTCTCATCACTTCTCATTATAATTTACACATACATACTCATTACATTCATCTAACTCATTAACACTTCATTTGTGTGAGATCTTTTGTAGCAAAGAAGATCACAAGTTCATACCAAAAGTTACAAGTCTTAACATAACGTTGCAAGTCTTGTTAGCTTAGTCTTGTGTAAACTAGTGTGGTTTATACATCTATTCATTGTGTACTTTAAGTAGTGATCGGTTAGTATTTTAGGCCTTAAAATACATAGTGTGGCGGGAGTAGTTGTACCCTTGTAAAAGAACTCGACATCTAGCTTTGTGTCGGTAATCTTGTGTAAGCGACATGTAAGGTTTTCTCCGTCGGTGAAAGGAGCTTGTTGACTAGTGAAAGAAACTCTCGAGTTGGATACTCGGGGCGTGGAGTAGGGCAAGGAAAAAGTCCTTGTATCCGAACCACGATAAATTATCGTGTTGTGGTTTGATCGTTTCTTTCTTTATTCTTGCATATTACATATTGTCTTTTAGTTTAGATCTTTGATTAAACGTAAAGTTTCAAAAGATAATTAAGTTAAAAACCGGTAAACTATTCAACACCCCTTCTAGTTTTCCACAATTGGCATCAAGAGCTACGTTACTCAAGCTTTTAAAATATATTGTGTTTTAAAACTTGAAACGATCCATGGATTTTGAAAATTACAAAGAAGGGCAATCTATGCAAAAACCACCACTATTTGAAGCTAATGGTTTCATATATTGGAAAAATCGTTTTTGAACTTACGTAAAGTCAAAAGATATAGATCTATGGTATATAATTATTAATGGTGATAACATAGCTAATTTTAAAGATAGTACAGATGGTAAAGATGAGGATATCTCTTTTACCAAACACAATGAAGATCAAAAGAAATTGATTGCGAAAAATAATGAAGCAAAAATGATGCTTTACAATGCTTTACCAAAGAAAGAATATGAAAGAGTCTTTATGTGTAAAACCGCTAAAGAAATTTGGCAATCTTTAATAGTCACTCATCAAGGAAACTCACAAGTTAAGGATAACAAAATTGATCTTCTTGTTCAACAATATGAACAATTTACTATTCCCGAATATGAGATTATTGATTGTGCTTTTGCTAGGTTTAACATTATTATTACTTCACTTAAATCACTTGATGAATCTTTTTGTAGCAAGAATTTTGACAGGAAATTCCTTAGAGCACTCCATCCGAAGTGGAGAGCCAAAGTGACGGCAATTGAAGAATCTAAGGATCTTTCAAGCATGTCACTTGATGAGCTAATTGGAAACCTCAAAGTTCATGAAATGGTAATGGAAAAGATTTGGAAATAGTTAAAGGCAAGAAAGAAAAGGTGAAGTCTATTGCATTGAAAGCTAGAGTTCAATCAAGCAATGATGAAGAATCTAGCTCGGATAGTGATGATGACGAATATGCAATGGCTGTTAGAGACTTCAAGAAGTTCTTTTGAAGACAAGGGAAGTTTGTGAGGCAACCTAGAGATGATAAGAAAGCTTCCCGAAAAGATCGTGATAACAAGAAAGAAAAGGGAGAAAGAAAGTGCTTTAGGTGCGGAGACACAAGTCATCTCATAGGAGAATGTCCAAAACCACCCAAAAGTAAAACTCAACGAGCTTTTGTAAGTGGTGCTTGGAGCGATAGTGAAGATGATGACGAAGATCCAAAGAACGAAGAAATTGCTCTCATGGCTCAAGACTCAAATGAGGTACAATCCGACTCATCTTGTTCTTCTATTGATGATGATACATTGCAAAAAGAATATAGCAAACTTTGTGAACTAAGCCTAAAAATCATAAACAAAAACAAATTTTTGAAAACTAAAAAGGAATTTTTGGAAAATGAAGTTTATGAATAAAAAGAAAAAGCTAAGAGGTTAGAAAAGAGTAAAAGTATTGACACATTGTGTAAATCATGTGAAGAGTTTAAACTCGAAATTGAGAAACTTAAAACTACTCAAAATGATCTAATCAAACAAACCTCAAAGTTTAAAAGGTTCGATAAAAGTATTTCTTGTGCAGATGAAATAATGAAACTCCAAAAGTCACCATTTGATAAAACGGGATTAGGTTTCATGAAATTAGAAACTTCTAAGATTCAAACGAAACAAGACGAGAAAGCACAAGAAACTAACAAAGCTGCTACAGGCACCCACGGCGAATCCAAAACAGGGTTTCGCTCGTTGAACCCAAAGGTTCCGCGAGGTCTGCAGCAGAAAAGCTAGTTTCTACGCCGGACCGTACTAAATTCGTTAAAGTCACAAATAAGTCCAAAATTAGTATAAATGATACAAAACAAAAACCAACTATTAAGGTTGGAGTAGGACTTGGTAAAAATGAATTTAGAACTAAAACCACTCAACCGAAACCTAAAACTTCTATTCCCAAACGCCCCTTTCCAAAGAGCAACTACAACATGAAACCAAACTACTAACATGGTTGGAACCAAAACATACCTAGACATTACCAAACTCCAAATTACATGTCATGGAACCCATATCTTCCATATCCATACATGGATCAAGTTAATGGTATGTTTAACCAAAATGGACCCATGAGATAATGGGGACCAAATGTTTGAGTGTTTTCCATAAAATAGGTATGCTTCAAAGTTAGTTTGGAACCGGATGAATGGATTAAAGATAGTGGTTGCTCAAGGCACATGACGGGTAACAAAAGTCTCTTTTCAACATATCAAAAATGTGATGGAGGTAATGTTACGTTTGGTAGCAAGGCTAAATGCAAAATCATCGGAAAAGGTACAATCTCTCATGACTCTCTCTCTATAGATGATGTAGCTCATGTTGATAACCTAGGTTTTAATCTCTTTAGTATTAGTCAACTTTGCCGGAAAAAGTATAACGTCCTTTCAGTGAAAATGGAAGTAAAATACTTAAAGATGGCATAACCATAGCTAAAGGTGTTCTTAAGAACAACGTGTATGTCATGAAGATGGATCAAACATCTAGAGACAAACTTTGTCTCACCTCATTAGATGAATCTTTAACTTTATGGCATAGACGTTTAGGACACGCTAATCTGAGACTTATTCAAAACCTCTCCTCTAAAGACCTAGTTCGAACCCTACCCAAGTTGAAATACGACCAACACTTTTGTGATGCTTGCAAAATTGGTAAACAAGTTCATAGTAGCCATAAGGCTAAAAATGTAGTGTCTACATCTAGGTGTCTAGAACTTTTACATATGGATTTGTTTGGTCCATCCGCTATACAAAGTTATGGAGGTAACTTCTATACCTTAGTTATAGTAGATGACTACTCAAGATATACTTGGACAAAAATTTTGAAAAATAAAAACGAAGCTTTTGACCAATTTGAAATTCTAAGCAAGAAAATTCAAAATCAATTAGGAACATGCATTGTGTCTATTAGAACGGACCACGGTCTTGAGTTTGACAATGAAATACAATTTGGAAACTTTTGTGATAAAAATGGTATAACACATAATTTCTCGGCACCACGCACTCCTCAATCTAACGGTGTAGTAGAACGTAAAAACCGGACTCTACAAGAGATGAGTAGAACAATGCTTAATGAACAAAACATTCCACAAAAGTTTTGGTGTAACGTCGTTGACTCGTCAACCTACATTTTAAATCGTGTCTATATTAGACCATTTTTGAACAAAACTCCATATGAACTATATAAAGGTAAAAAGCCTACATTAGGATATTTTAGAGTGCTTGGGAGTAAATGCTTTATTCTTAACACCAAGGATTATCTCACCAAATTCGACCCAAAGACTTATGAAGGTGTGTTTCTTGGATATTCACAAAGTAGTAAAGCTTACATTGTCTTAATTAAAGAAACCTTAAGAGTCGAGGAATCGTTGAACGTAACATTTGACGAAAGTCCACCTCCCTCTAAGACATCACCTTTGGTAAATGATGACTTAGTTGAAAGTCAAGTAATGGAAAATCAAGAAATCCTAGATAATGACAAAGAAGAAGAACCATCAAACCAAGAAATTATCAATGTTAAAGAATCTAAAAGTCATCCATTAGATAGTGTCATAGGAAATATTAATGAAAGAACACTAAGATCAAAAGTCCAAAATGAAAGTAACATCTTTTGTTTCGTGTTAACCATTGATACGAAAAATGTAAACGAAGCTATAAAAGATGAATCATGGGTAATAGCTATGCAAGAAGAATTAAACCAATTTGTTAGAAATGATGTTTGGACATTAGTTCCTCAACCAAAAAGTCAAACAATAATTGGAACAAAATGGGTTTTTCTTAATAAAATGGATGAAAATGGTGTAGTGTCTAGAAACAAAGCTAGGCTAGTAGCACAAGGATATAATCAACAAGAAGGCATTGACTACGATGAAAATTTTGCTCCGGTTGCTAGGCTCGAGTCAATAATAATTTTGCTTGCATATGCATGCGCACACAATTTTAAACTTTTTCAAATGGACGTCAAAAGTGCATTCTTAAACGGGTTTATAAATGAAGAAGTGTATGTTGCTCAACCACCGGGCTTCATCGATTTTGAAAAACCTAATCATGTTTACAAACATAAAAAGGCTTTATACGGACTTAAGCAAGCTCCAAAAGCATGGTATGATCGACTTAAAACCTTCCTAGTTGACCATAAGTATATCAAGGGATTAGTAGATAATACTCTCTTCACTAAGAAGAAAGGCTCACATATTATCATAGCCCAAATCTATATTGATGACATTATATTCGGTTCAACTTGTCAAGAATTATGTGTCGATTTCTCAAAAATCATGCATGATGAGTTTGAAATGAGTATGATGGGAGAACTCAACTTTTTCCTAGGACTCCAAATCAAACAACTAGAAGATGATATCTTCTTTAACCAATCAAAATATATTAAGGACATGCTTAAGAAATTTGGTCTAGAAGATTCAAAACCAATCAAAACACCTATGTCCACGGAAACCAAACTAACCAAGGATGAGGAAAGTGAATCCGTAGATAGCACTAAATATAGAGGTATGATTGGAAGTCTACTTTACCTCACGGCTAGTAGACCCGACATTATGTTTAGTGTTTGTCTATGTGCTCGTTTCCAAGAAAATCCTAAAACAATTCATCTTGAAGCCGTAAAAAGGATCTTTAGATACATTAAGGGTACTACACACTTAGGATTATGGTATCCCAAAGGATCGGGAGTAGACACCATAGTGTATGCCGACTCGGACCATGCCGGTGACTATGTTGATAGAAAAAGTACAAGTGGTATTTGTACTTTTATTGGACATTGTCTCACCTCATGGTTCTCTAAGAAGCAAACGACTCTCGTTATCTCAACAACTGAAGCCGAATACGTATCGGCCGGAAAAGCATGTCAACAAGCTCTTTGGATGAAGCAAGCTCTTGTCGACTATGGAATTCAACTTAACGACATCTCCATTCTTTGTGACAACAAAGGAGCCATAGATCTTAGCAAGAATCCAGTTCAACATNCACCTCATGGTTCTCTAAGAAGCAAACGACTCTCGTTATCTCAACAACTGAAGCCGAATACGTATCGGCCGGAAAAGCATGTCAACAAGCTCTTTGGATGAAGCAAGCTCTTGTCGACTATGGAATTCAACTTAACGACATCTCCATTCTTTGTGACAACAAAGGAGCCATAGATCTTAGCAAGAATCCAGTTCAACATGCTCGTACTAAACATATTGAAATCCGTCATCATTTCCTTCGTGACAACGTTCAAAAAGGAAACATCTCAATTGAGAAAGTTTCTTCCGAAAACAACATCACCGACATTCTCACAAAACCTCTTAAAAGAGAACCATTTAACCTTCTTAGGCTTGGCTTGGGACTTATGGAACCTACATTGTAGTTCTGAATGTTAGAATAAAATCACAAAAATCAAAACAAATCAAAAAAATTTTTACTCTGCTGATGCGGAGGAACCCTTCGACATAAGGGGCGGAACCCCATTTTTGGTTCCGCCATATCCGCCGACCTGCAGGAACTTTTTCTTATTTTATATTAAACCAAACACCCCTTATCTCATACCACCACATCCAAACTGCTACTATTCACTTCACCACTCATCCACACCAACGAAAATTTGGTCCTCTCTTCATACACATTGCTCTCTTATCATCATTGTAAGTACTCCAAACATAATTATATTCCTGATCTGCGTCTAGGTATTCTATTTTTGCACAAAATCTAAAACTTGGGGTTATGCATTAACTTGAGAAATTCATGTAGAACATTAGAGGTTAAACTAAACTAATCATGTTTCCCATAGCTAGGAATTGCATCCGTGTAAGATACTATCATGTTTACTAAAACACCCCATGTCAAATTCTTGCAAAAATTTCACACAAATAGGACAAATATTTTTTCGTCTCATATTGTAAATACAAAATAAAAACGTTATGTTTAAAACATCACTTGCATAATGTCTCTTGAATGCTAAAGGGAATACATAACTAATATGTATTTTCGGGTACATTCAAACGAAGCTACATTGAAATAGGAGCATTTGGGTTATCTTTTGTTTACAAGAAAAACTTGCATCATAAAACGTTTTAAGCATCAAAATGAGTCAAGATAACCGCAACTCCACATTGTTTTCATATAGGCACACACTAGAACATCTACATTATAGAAATCATTACTTTGGACTAAAAATGTAAAATTTTGTGTTTTCTAGGAATCATCATGCCTCCCGCAACTCATTATGACCATAAGGACACCATTCACTACCTACCCAAACACCACAAAACCAAAGGCCTTACCGAAACTCAAAGGGACATTTTCAAAGCCTTAGAAAAACGCTATGTCCACGAGGGTAGAACCATTGACCTATCATTCCTAACCGGAACCAATCTCCATAGGGAACTTGCCACCATCAACTTTGATTGTCTCTTAGAAATCAACGAGCCTATTTGTCCTAGGTTTATTCTAGAGTTATATGCATCCGTCACTCTTTCAACGGATGATTATGGTTATATGTATAAAAACTTCATGGCTAGTAGCAACCAATACACCTTCACTCTCAATGAATTTGCTCAAATTTTAGGAATTCCAAACCATGGTACTTGCATCTATACCGACAAGCATTCACTCACAACCCTTGACACTCTCATGGATAGAATCCATCCTTATGACACTCCTCTTGTGTCCAAGGATGTACTTCGTGAGCATCTCTTTGTTAGGAATTCCGACACTAGGAGAACCCGTACCGGAAACGAGGTTAACAAAGACCCATATGGTATGGAACTCAATGAACTCAAGCCTCAATTCAAGAAATGGAAAGAAGTCCTTAGAGCCAATGTCATTAGCACCATAGGAAACCGGGATCATATCAATGTTTGCCTTTGCTACATGCTCTACTCTTTGTCCGTTAGGCAACCCTTCAACTTGGCCTACTACATGGCCAAAAGGATGGCCGACATTCTCGTGCAACGCACAATGGCTATGCCATATGGAATGCTCTTGACCCGTCTCTTTAGGCACATTGCTCCTATTCCTCCAACCCCAAGAGGCCTTCACCTAGACTACTCTCTCATTCCACACACATTTGTACCACTTAGTGATAAGAGAGTCTCCAAAGCCTAAGGGAAACGCCCTCATCCTCCTACTTCCTCATCTTCATCATTGATGAGTGAAGAGGACGGGTTACCCAACTCTAGGCTTCCACCTCTTGAATACCTTTCACAACTTCCCAACATACCAAATGAGTCCGAGGAGTTCAAGCAAACTAAGGGAATGTTCAAATGCTTTGGAAGGTTTCTTGGCAAGCTCAACAAGAAGATGGATCGCCAATGAGAGCGAGTGTAGGGAGTGTTTGGCACTAGGGGTTATTTGAACAATTTGAATGTTTAACTCTATGTTCTATGGATTTATGTATTTGTAGGCATATTTGATGTTGTTTGGAACATATTTGTACTAACAATGATACAGGAAGACGACATTTGAGATGTCGTCGAATTTTCAAGTTTATGAAAATTTCACTAAGTCTAGTGAAATTCGATAGCCCCCGGTCAAAGTCTATCGGTAAGCATGTTTCTACATTCATTTTTTGCATTTCCCAATCAGATATACCTTAAATTTTATGTTCCAAGAGTTTTCGGAAAATTTGGATTTCATCTCGACCCCCGTGCACCTGTTCTGTCTACTTTCAGACCACTGGCGGATATGGCAGAACCAAAAATAGGGTTCTGCCAGTACATTTTCTGGGTAAACCCAGTTTTGGACCAACGGAGCAGACGGAACCCAAAATAGGGTTCCGCCCTTGTTGTCGTTTGGTTCTGCCAGTCATCTGCAGAAAATTTTCTCAATTTTTCGAATTTCAAATTTCTCACAACTCCAAATCATCCCTTTCAGTTTAAAACTCATTTCTCATTAGTTGTTAAGTGTATTAGGATCATTCTTAGCAATAAAAACCAATAGAAACCCATTTCCCGCCAAAAATCAAATTTAACCATAACCAACCCAAGGAACCCTTCCCCATAAGGCAAGGAATCCTCATTAAGGTTCCTTGGTATCCGTGGGACATCTGAACCATATCNCATCCCTTTCAGTTTAAAACTCATTTCTCATTAGTTGTTAAGTGTATTAGGATCATTCTTAGCAATAAAAACCAATAGAAACCCATTTCCCGCCAAAAATCAAATTTAACCATAACCAACCCAAGGAACCCTTCCCCATAAGGCAAGGAATCCTCATTAAGGTTCCTTGGTATCCGTGGGACATCTGAACCATATCACTATGACAAGACCACTAAGCATTTAGTGCATATCTTGGTCTTCTTACTCCACCATTTTCATTGGATTGACTTCCAATGATTTGACAACCTGCATAACTCTTCCAAATCATTAGAAACCTCAATTTTTGTATGGTAGAACATCAAATCCAAACACTCCTTTCCACATTTCTTCAACTCTATAAATTTGACCATCTTAGAACACTTTCAAATCACATCATCAACATCTCAATCTCTGAAACTTATCTTCTAAACCACCATTTTGACAATGACAAAGTCAACAATCACCTCTCCACCATCTCGACCCATTAGGAGAACCGCATGCATAAGTGTAAAACCCTTTTGTTGCAACACCACCATCAATATTAGCTCCTCATCTTCGGATGAATCACCACTAATCATCTCCTCACCAATCAAAGACGAAAACTTCCTAAATCTTGCAACTCCCACACCATCACCAAAGTTCAACCATGTTATCACCACTCCACCTCCAACCAAGACACCCATTGATCCAAGTCCACCACCGGCTCCAACTCAACCATCCAAGTCTCCATCACCACCCAAATCACCAAAACGTGAACCAATGGAACTATTTGGAACTCCACCAACATCACCACATCCTTTTCTAGAGGATCTTGAGGATCTTCCACCTAGATCACCAAATCCACCACCCTTGCCTTCGTTTGGCTCTATCGAACGAATGGAACATGAACACACCCGGGCTTTCTTTAAGCCCAATGTACCTTTGGAACAAGAACCACCATAAGAACAACCATCACAACCTAAACCATTGTTGTTTCACCCTATCTACAAAGACATCCATGGACCTCTCTATGGAGAAGCCCACTTTGGACAAAACCAACCACCACAACCTCAAGTGTCACAACCTCAAGTGTCACAACCACAATCACAATCCAAATCTCAACATTTTGAGTCTATCTTTCCTTCTTATGAGGAAATTGAGGCATCGTTATTGAACAACCCTCCAAACTCCCACGAGGAGATCAACGACCGCCTTGACAACCTCTATGCTTTCAAAAGCATGGTGGATAATCATCTCTACCAAGCCATGGAGTTTCAAACCACCTTGCTTGCCTCCATTGCAAACCCATCTTCCACTCAAGAAACCGCCACCATTCCACCACCTCAACCATCATCAAATGATCACATCCTACCCAATCCCCGCCATGGTTGCTCACATTGTGAGCGGGTAGCTAAAATAAGTTAGAGCATAAAAATCATGCTCCACCAAGTCCAAGATGAAACCCGCTTTGCTCTACAACACATTCTTGAACGTTTGGATGCTCTCTCACACCTAAACGAATCTTAGAGCGTACTATGGAGGCTTTGCCCCATTTAAGAATATGTTGGGAGACTTCCATTTATAGAAGTAGGACTTTTATTTTCTTAGTTATTTTTTCTTTTCTTTTATTTTATTTTCTAGAAGTAGGATGGAATTTTTCATTTTCTTGTCTTTGACTTTTTACAAAGTCAAATTTTACTTGGAATGACATCTTTTCTACTATCTTGTTTACATTGTTGGTTGACCATATATGACTTGTGTTTGTGATATGGTTGCTTATATTCTCATATTGTGTTATGGCTACACAATTTCTCGTGTGCTATTATCGCCAACTAACTTCTTTTGTTGTAGGTTCAAAATTCATGTTTCCTAACTTGGCACTCCATTTAGGGGGAGTATTGTCCAAGGGGGAGCACTTGCATTATTCCGCTTCGCAACTCTTCTTTTTGTTTCGACAAAAAAGGGGAGAAAATATATTTAAACTTGTAAACTTAAAATGATTTTTCATCAATGAATAAAACAAGTTTAAATAAAAACTTTTAAAAACATAACATCAGAATTAGTGATTTACTTAAAAATAAAGTTTATGTTTTGTCATCAACAAAAAGGGGGAGATTGTTAATACAAATATCGCCTAAAAACGTTATTTATATTTTACGATCTTTGCTAAGTTTTGTTAACAACAAAGTGTAAACTTTAGTTTATAGTAAAACATGATTTTAGTTTTAGTCTTGCATAACTAGACTTTATTTGCTACATTTACATTTCATATTAAAACATAACATTTTCATATTTTTAAATATAGAAAATGTAACATGACATCATGGCATGCATCATGAGCATTTATGGAAAGGTTACTAAATCTAGTAGTTGACTTTCCATAAGATCTCTTACACATTATAGAAGGTTTCTTACTCTATCTATTGTGTGTTGACTTGAAGAAACTTGATTTGACATTGCTAGATATGGAAAGATTTCTTGGAGACTTTGACTGTCAGACCTGGCGGAACCCTGAGGTTACAAGGGCGGAACCCTTGTTTTGGTTTCACCGGATCCGCCAGTCTGCTGGTTTGTGTAGGAACCCAGCACTCCTTGATCATTACGGGCTCCAGGCTGTTAAACCTTTAATTATCTAGGAACAATAACATTGAATAACATGCAGCGGAATAATAAATAAGAACATCAATGTTACTAACAAGGTTTTTCATTATCATCTCTAACATACAACCATCTACAACCCCAATTCTACTTGATCAAGGTAGAATGACCTTGAGGCTGACTAACCAACTAACTCTAACTAAACATTAATAAACCCTAGGCGTTTATCTCCTACGCCTAGGTTACACACACACACCTTTTAGTCGACTACATTATGGAAGACATACTTGATAAAACCTACATCCCTTGTCCTCTTTATATACTAGAGGATTAGGGTTACAAGAATACTACGAAGGACTAATAAATAAAACTTCTTTTGCAAGCAAGTCCTTCCCATCTTTTGTAGAATTCCTTCTTGTCATATTAAGTCCCTCATGTTTCATTCTTCTTGTTTTGTATCATCAAATCAATAAATATAATTCCCAACGGTTTGGTTGGCTATAAATACCAAGCCATTTGCAAGAAATCTCTTATCACTTCTCATTATAATTTACACATACATACTCATTACATTCATCTAACTCATTAACACTTCATTTGTATGAGATCTTTTGTAGCAAAGAAGATCACAAGTTCATACCAAAAGTTACAAGTCTCAACATAACGTTGCAAGTCTTGTTAGCTTAGTCTTGTGTAAACTAGTGTGGTTTATACATCTATTCATTGTGTACTTTAAGTAGTGATCGGTTAGTATTTTAGGCCTTAAAATACATAGTGTGACGGGAGTAGTTGTACCCTTGTAAAAGAACTCGACATCTAGCTTTGTGTCGGTAATCTTGTGTAAGCGACGTGTAAGGTTTTCTCCGCCGGTGAAAGGAGCTTGTTGACTAGTAAAAGAAACTCCCGAGTTGGATACTCGGGGCGTGGAGTAGGGCACGGAAAAAGAGTCCTTGTAGCCGAACCACGATAAACTATCGTGTTGTGGTTTGATCGTTTCTTTCTTTATTCTTGCATATTACATATTGTCTTTTAGTTTAGAACTTTGATTAAACGTAAAGTTTCAAAAGATAATTAAGTTAAAAACCGGTAATATATTCAACCCCCCTTCTAGTTTTCCACAAAAACTAAAAGTATAAAAAGTAGTAAAAGTTTTAAAACTAATAAGTATATATTAAAGCTACATTTGTATTTTAGGGCATGCTTGGTAGGGGTGTTCACGGGGCGGTTCGGTTCAGTTAGTTGGAAGATTTTAACTATCCATCGCGGGGCGGGTAATTTATTTATATTATATACGGTTCGGTTCGGTTAACCACGGATATCTAAAAGTAAAAACCGAAACCGAATTGTGATAAGCGGTTTTTCCGGTTTCGGTTTTTTTCGGTTTCGGTTTCTTTGGTTTCGGGTTTTTTTCGGTTTCGGATTGAGCGGTTTGTCGTAACATGACACTCTAAGCAACTATAACCCAATGC